>BJCN01325578.1:0-19291 GCA_018326445.1 Flaveria brownii
TTCTCCTCCTCGATCTGCCGCGACACACCCACCTTTGCGAC
The DNA here is from genome assembly GCA_018326445.1 of Flaveria brownii. NCBI lineage: Eukaryota > Viridiplantae > Streptophyta > Magnoliopsida > Asterales > Asteraceae > Flaveria > Flaveria brownii. The sequence continues at coordinate 42 of BJCN01325578.1, forward strand.
ACCCACTGGCAACCGAAACCGACAACCATCTCCCCTCCTCGATCTGCAGGTACGTGTGCTGATTTTCTCCATTTTGATGCTTGATAATGTTTTGTTAGATGATTAGGTTTTGATGATTGGGTTTTGATGTTGGTTTGATCTATTGTCAGATTTTTAAGTTTTTTTATGTTTATGTTTCTTCAAATAAATAAATAGAAGCTGATTAATCTGGACATTTGATGTTCATTTGATGTTTCTTCAAACAAAAGGCATTGCTGGACATTTGATGTTCATGTGTTTGATTTGTTGAAAAATGTTCCATTTATCTGCCTTTGTTCACCTTTAATCTGGACATTTGATGTTCATGTGATTGATGTTCATGGTTTGATCTATATATGTGTATAGAGCAAGTATATGTTGCTTATGTTGTCAAGTATATATGTGATTGATGTTCATGGTTTGATCTAAAAATGTTCCCTTTATCTGCCTTTGTTCACCTTTAATCAGCAGACTCAGTCAGATACATAATCAAACAGCCAGCTTTCAGTAAGATCTGACCCAGTCAGAACTTCTTACTGGGTCAGCTTCTGACTCAGTCAGATCTTACTCAGTCAGCACAATCAAACAGCCCCTTAGTTTTTCAACCCATATGTGATATCAATCAATATTTTTTCTAATAAAACAAGATAAGTTTTATCACATGTCCTTCTTTCACACCGCTTTGTCATATATCACTATGTAAGCAAGTTAATCATTTAATAATTCTTTTTTGAACATTGGTCTCTGATATTATTTATATCTTTTTCAAATTATAAAATTGTTATTTTAATAAATTAAAAAATGTATATATTTATTTGAAAAACCATAATTATTTTTTTATGAAATATGAAAAATTTAATACACAAATATTTAAGAAAAAATAACATTGTTCAAAAAACATAATCCTTTTAAAAAATGAAGTGTTTAAAAAGCAAAAGTTTTTTAGAGACGAATATTTAAAAAATATTTTTATTGTTCTTTTAGTAGTTAATCTTACATAAATTATTTCAAAAAATAATTTATAGTTTTTAAATATTAATTAGTAATTTTTAAATTTATATTTTTATTCAACACATATAATACACGTGTTTCTAAACTAGTGTATATATAAATGTATATGAATGGGAAATGGACAATAACATTTTTTAACATGACCATTGTTAGACTCAGGGGCGGACTTACGTTGAGTCAAGGGGTAGCCTCCGCTATCCCTCTACATTTTACGGGTAGTGTAAAAAATTACGGCTTTGTGTAAAAAAAATTACGGTTTTACGTTACCCCTGAAAAAGTATAAGGTTACCCCTAAAAATTTTTTAGACTCAACACTTAATAGAAAGTTTTAAATTTTATGAAAAATAATCTTAATTTTATAAAAACATTACATTTTATAAAAGCATAAATAAATAATAAACCCAAATACTCAATAGTCCAATACAATAACAATTAACAAGCCAAAATAAAAATAAGCCAAAATAAAAATAAGCCCAAAAAATATTAAATAACTTAAAAAACCTAACTAATTAGCCCAAATACCTATAAGCCCAAATACCTATAACCCCCAATCAAACATAAACTTAAAATAAAAAATAAAAAAACAACATTCATCGCCCAATGCCCCATCGACCATTCATCCCTTCTCACAGGCCACAGCTAGTCAGTCACCATCCACCCACTCCTCCAATCACCTCGCGTCCCTACTGTTGGTCGTCCGGCCGACCACCGAACCGCCACCTGTAGCGGCGGCCCTTGCCACCGTCAACATATGTACCAATTCACGACCCACTTCAAGGTAACATTTCTAGTTTTTTTCTCTATTACACTATGAAATCAGGGACTTAGGGTTTATATTTTTTTAATTTCTAATATTTAAATATTATTTAAGTGTTATTTGTTATAAAAATTAATGGTTATTTAGTTCAATTTCTAATATTTAGAGTTTATACAATTAGGTATATGAAGTAGGGAGTTAAAAGATGGATTAGAGATTTGATTTTGAAATTAGATATTTGAATTGTGTTATTTCTAAATGCAATTTGTAATCTTATTATGTTATTTGTTATAAAATTAGAGATTTAAAAGATGAAAAAACAAGTTCTTATTTGTAGTTTATTTTAAAAAAAATTCAAGAGTAAAATATTGATTCTAATAATGATGATGATATTGGGTCAACAACTCCCTCGAATTCATTTCCTTCAGGTTCAAAATTCCTTTGATCTCAAATGAATTTGATTTGAATGATCTTTCTTCGAAAATTTTTATTAATATAAATGTACGATACAAAAAATTCTACGTTACCCTTGAACTTTTCTTCTACATCCGTCACTTGTTAGACTTGTGTAAAAATGTATTTGACTTATGGTCATATTCTTGTAAAGATGTATTTGACTTATGGTCATATTCTGCTAGTCTTTTATGTGTTTGGAAGACTTTTTGTCAGGGTACTAACTTTTACAAATTACAAATATTTAAAATAAGTTTGTGGTTATTAGTTATCCAAGTTTTTCAAGCCTAAGCTCGGATGTATACCACAATTCACAGTCTTTTTGAATTGTCAAGCTAAGCTCAAGCTTGAACATGACTAAAACTTATTTTACTTATAAGACCTTCAAATGAAGATTATAGTGTTATTACTTCATATAATCCAACTTCTTGCATATATATATTTTTCTGATAAACACGATCCAACTAGACCATCTTCAATATAATAGCCCCACTTACGAATGGCCACGCGCCCACGCCCCCTCAAAGTCGGTCTACCCCCTTTCTCCCCTCTCCTTACGGGCGCCACAATCTCTCTCAGATGCTCCTTCCTCTTCCGCAGACCACATGCATGCCCTTCCTCTCAGGCTTCTCTTGTTCTCCCCTCCCTCTCTTCTCGTTTGCCACACCCTCTCTCCTTCGCATCATACCGACACTCCTCAAGGACGTTTTGTTGTATATGGTCTAATTAGGGACCTCCCGACGAATAACTGAAGACTTAGTGAAAATAAAACATGATAAGTGCTTGAACAACGAGATAATCTGAGTTAAGATGTGCACCACGCTCAATCTTAGTCGGGCCGAGGCCATTTAAATATCCGAGTATAACGTATAAACTATAAGCCACACGTACTCGAGGCCCAATAAAGGTTAGAAGAAGTTCTAAATATAAAAAGGGACCAGGATCTGCCTTGGGCCTGATATTCCTTACTTAGCCCATGGGTATTTTGGTTAGATTTGCAATTCTCTCTAAATCTAAAAACAATACAAAATAATGGATTATAAAAGCATAACTACATGAATGATAAATTCCTTTTTGCTTTAACTGAGTGTGTAATTGAAATAATCTGTTTTGGTGAGTTAATTACTCCAAGATATAGTGTCAAATGATCATTGGCAAGAAACTAACGGAGTCGCAAAATGAAGGTAAACATAATGAAATTATAAACGGAACACATAATCTGCTATATCGGAATCTTTTGATAAAAAGTTTCTTGGTTTAATACTGTTGATGCTAAAAGTGATCAATAAGACTCAAAAAGCCATAAAGAACGGTACCATGAGTCATTTGCATAATTGCATTGATCAACTAACTGCTTGCATCGCTCTATCAAAGTTTTCTTCCGCGGTTAATCCCCGTTTGACTAACATGTGTTCTGGAACAGAAAGTTTCAACTGGCTGCAAAACAAACACGTTAAAATGTATTCAGATCTAAACGGGTAAAGTTCATTGGTCGGGTCCAATCAAATTTAGAAAGAATAAATAATTAATATGTTGCACATCATTAAAAAATCGTACTATAACAATGACACTTCAACTTTCTTAAAATAATGATTTAAGGGAAACAAACCCATTTGGCCCACTAGATCTGTTATCTTTTCAGTTCAATCTTTTAGTGTAACCTGTTTGAACCATTACAGATTTAAAAAAAAAAAAAAGAATCTAAATCAACCGTCTGTATCTACAAAGGCTGAAATTGCCACATATTCTATTATTTTTCTTAATAACAGGATTTTGCTGTGTATCATAGTTCTGTTGATTAGAAGACTAATCCAAATGATGAGTCAGGAGAATTTAGCATTTTTTATATGATCTAAAAATATATACATCCATTATCCTCGTTTCTGATCTGATTGTCATGAACTTAAGTCACCGAAACAGCATGTTCATAGAATTGTAAGAGGGGCTACAAAACCAGAGTCCTGGTGGGTCTGTTTTGTGGGTAGACCGTTAAATTTAAATATTTTCAGACTTGCGACATCTTGTTTCAAATTATTTCACGAGTATTTACGAACAAACGTACCACTCACGCTTCACATATACTAGTAGCTGATGTTACATACATGACTTGGATCCAAGTTTACAGTTAGGTGTTGTTTGTTTTTTCTGCAGCAAAATGACTGCAGTCTGCGTACCACATCTGCAAACATCTTCAGGAGAAGATGTGGACCAAACCTATGTGGTCTGCAACAACAAGAGTATCTGTTTTTTAACGCCTGCAGACTGCTAAAATCAACTGGTGGTGGTATACGGCGGTGCTGGACGGTGGTGGTGATGGTAGACGGTGGGTGATGGTGGAAGGCGGATGGTGGTGGCGGCGACGGTGGTGGAGGTGGACGGTGGTGGTGGACATGGGTGGTGGTGGGTGATGGTGTTTAATCCTCTGCAGACTTTAAAAGACTTTAGAAGTGGTTGTGCCAAGTCTGACCATGCAGACCTCGGGCAGACTTTTTTTTAATGAAAAGTCTTCCCAAAAACAAACACTCTGCAGACCTCAAAGTATGCGCGTGATCTGCGCAGCGCAGACAAAAGAGATCAAGAAGAGGTTTTCTCAAAAAACAAACACCCCCTTAGAATGGTAACTTTGTACTAGGATCAGTTAGAAAACATCTGTTAGTTCTAGTTTTTGGTCAGCCAAAAACAAAATTTCTGGAATTCTAGTTCCTTTTTTGTGAGATTTTATAACAAATGAAAATGCAGGATGGATCAATTTAGATTGTATACTTTCTACACATAAACGAGAGGGTTCATTTCTACCAACTAATAACAATCTTTGTAGAGAAGTAGTGTGAATTTGTGATCGCATATACCTTAAAAACCGAGCAGAAGGTTTCCCAAGATGAAGACAGCATACAACCAGATTAGCCAGTGTTTCTCGATCCTTTGCATCCTACATTAGGGCATCAATATCAGGGTTGGTTAACAGATTAAAACTGGTTCAGGTTGAACGGGCACTTTTTATACAGATCAAAATGGAAAGGGTCAGAGCAGGTTGACCTGCATACGCTTATTGCCAGTTTAAAAAATATATAGACAATTATAAGGGATTGCTAAACATCATTCGAACAATAATAATCTGAATTGACGACTTAAGAGGTTAGATGCATTAACAATAGACTTTGGACAACTTTCAACCCATTCCATTTTATCCGTTCCGCTTTCAGTTAAACATTTTGATTTGACTTGTTTGAGATAAAACACAGCCCAAATTGGTTCACGTGTCTAGAATGCCACATCTAATATGTAAAGTTGGTCGGAAATTTACCTTGTTTAGTGCTTCTAGTAAATATGATTCAGCTTCATCAAAATTGTCCATGTGCATGCAGCATACAGCTTTCCCATTAAGTACCAGACTAGTCATCTGGTACTTCTCAGAGAAGTCCTGAAAGATGAGATACGCTTCCTGTATCTTTGAGCCACCCTGATTCACCAAACAGTTTAAGAATTAACAGTAGGGGAAATTTCTTATACATTGACCTAAAGAAAAGACTATGTACCACAGCTAAATTAAGCCATGCAGTTGCAAGCTGAGTTAGCGTGTGATCCTCATCAATCTGTTGCATAACTCTCAACTGCTTCTCAGCATAATCTGATCTGTTCATCTTCAGGAAAATGTGGACATTCAAGGCATATCTGAAAAGCACACAATGCATTAGGTATAGGATTCTTGTGTTTAGAAGTTTAGTAAAAGGCAAAGTAAGACTCACAGTTCCATAGTCCCCCCAGCATTTGTGTATTTGAGAGCCTCATTGTAGTCCTGTTCATGCATGAATATGGTCCCAGCAATAAGCCTGAGTATTGGATTGTTCCCAATGACAGCATCACCCAACCACTCTCTTAAGCTTGAAATCACACTTTCCTATCAAATTTGTTAACCAGATAATAATAATATGATATATGGTCCCTTGATCATGAAATAACAGAAAAACATGTAAACTAACGTCACTTATGCTCCTATTCATTAACATTACGTATCATGCTTTCAAATGTGTATCCAACTCCAATATCATGTTTTTATACAATCAATGTTACAGTTTAAGGCAACTATTTGATAGACATAAAACTAAACACAAAATATCCACTAACCTAAATTACTGCAGAACAAGTTACGAGTAAGCACGACATCAAGAAAAAACAAAGCAAGTGCTGTAATCCCAATTTGGGTACTCAGTGGTACCAGCAAAGTAACATATACATCAAAAGAAGTAGGTTTCTGCACTAAAAATTACGAAACTGGTTTTAAACTCAAAACGATTATCAATTTCAAAATCAAAATTTTATAAGAACTATAATGACAGCTAAATTAGTTATAAAAATAAACTAAACACAACACTATCTTTTAACTTTAAAACATAATGAATAATAACCATGACTTTTAAAGTCACAGGTTTGATCTCAAAAGTCAGAATCCAGCTCATGTTTCTCAAGTGTAAAAAGTGTTGTTTTACAACAACCTCGATGGCAAACCAAAACGTTACTCATCCAGACAGAATTGGGATTGTTACTTGAATGTACACAATGATTTAACCATTTCTCGGATATTTAATTGGATCTACTTGTTATGTATCATGCATTACATTAAAAAACCAAGGAATCATCTGGACTCGAATCTATAGATTTGTAATCATAATAATAACAAACCGTAACTAGAAAACAATACTTCTAACAAAGGAAATGCTGCCATTTCCACGAGCCAGAAGTGCATTTTACTATTTCAGTGACATTCCACGTATGAATTCTCTTTACGTTTCAAGTGATACAATCCCTCCCTCAGTAATTGAACTTCCAACAAAGTTTGCAAGTTTAATGGACTCTCAAAACTGGAATCATTTACAATTTCTGTTATAATTCTTCATACGAATCTCATTTAGTTTCACGGTGATGCTAGATTGCTATCCATGAGCTTATGTTCATACCACATACCTAACTTATCCAGCAAACATCTAAAGAGATCGATCATAATAAAATCTCACCTTATTATCAGCACTGAAAAGATACATCGCAAGCAGTTTCACAGCCTGGAGAGGCGTCGCCGCAGACGAATCGACTTCGTTAATCACAAGCTACATCAAATATCGAATCACTTACACGAGAAGAAATCACCAACAATTGAGTAAACAAGCGACTAAAATAGAACAAAATCAAATCACACCTGATAGCTTCCGAGGGCGATGTAGGATCTGTACACAAGGCAATCTCGTTCGATTGCATCGTCTTCCGATAGGTTTGGAATGTCACTGTTGTTGATGGCAGCTTGATACGCTCCCAAATGGAAGTTGTTTCGCAGATTGAACAAAACATCTGGTGCCATCGCCATCGTTAATCGGATCTAGATCGGAGATCAGAGGTATCAACTATCAAGTATCAACAGATCGAAGATGTTTGTTCAGCAGTTTGGGGAAGAGTTGTAGTCTTGTAGAGGCTAATGTTATATTTTAGTGTTACACTGACTTGTTAAGTGGGAGTTTTGGAAGTGTTTTTTTACTTTTTTTTTTTTTTTTGATTATTTTTAAAAAGTTAAAAAAATTATAGTGTCTGATAATCTGATTGTTGTGAGAAAAATAAGTTAATAAATCATTTCATACTAACTTATTAACTATGAAGTGACTTATTAATTTATTTGATAAATCAATAAGTCAAAATGACTTTTCAGAATCAATCCCAAACACCCCCTAAGTGTTGATTACACTTTTTAGATGTTGCATTTTACACGTTATTTTCGATTCCGTGGTATGAAGTTTTTAATATGCACAAGTTTGTTTTTTCTTAGAATAATTTACTTTTACCCTTATCCCAAATAGTATGGCTCAAACTTTTACACTTATCTTCATTTGTTAGTTGCAAAATTGAAGAGATTTCTTTCTTCTTCGTTCACTTATGCTTGTATTTGTAAATCTAATATGCTACCATAGAGTTGAATATCATACACTCAAGCATGTGTTGGGGCGTTAGAGGTTCTAACATGAACTTGTGCCAATGAGGTTTTTGTGATATTTTATTCTCAAGTTTCTTCTTTATCTTTATTATGGACCATGTAAAAAAGATAAGTGTTTAAATAAACCCGAACTAATTTCTTTCCTTGGTATATCTTTTTTTGAATGAGGAGAGTGGTTCGTTCAACCGTTTAGGAATTTTCATGAAAAAAGTATGCCTACAGTAAGCTTTTAGTCCATGGAATCAATTTTACGGTTGATGAATAGGTTTATTATTACTTTCAGGTACTAGAAAAAGATTTTATGTTTACTTTAACGGCTTTAGCCAATGATCAAGATGCGTTGCATTTAAGTTAAAGAAACAATATTGTTAACATATATGTAGAACATGGAGATGTTAATCTCACAACTTATTTTATTTTCTCTATGATTTTCATATCTTAGTGTTGATAGCGATGATACCTACTTTTATAAGGCAAATAGGTAAACAAGTAAAGTAATTTTGTAATAGAAAAGTAAGTTATGAAAAAGGGTGAGATTATTATACAATGTGTATTTTTTGCTACAAAGTGTGAGAAAACACAATGAGACTAAAAAACTTACAAAAAATTATATCTCACAATCTAAATCGAATTTCAAAAAAGTACTTCGGAGTCTCTGTTACCCTTGTCGTCCACTTTCAAAAAAATAATAAAAAATAAAAAAATCATGGTGTCTTTTTATAACACAATGACGTCATTGTGTCTTTCATAAATGACACAATAAAAATCGAATTTTTTTTGTTTTTCATTTATTTTTTTTTCTTAGTGAGGACGGCCAGGGAAACAAAAGCTCGGAGTTACTTTTTTCGAAATTCGATTTAGATTATGAGATATAAATTTTTGTGTGCCTTTTTTTAACTCACTGTGCCTTCTCATACTTTATAGCAAAAATACACTTTATATTTGAACCTCTTTCTATGAAAAAAAACCGTAAATATAAAAATCAATTGATTGATATGTTATCTCCATCATATACTAAATTATATGTATCTATAATTTTATTATAGAGTGAATTTCAGTTTGCTCCTTAACGTTTGACGAAAGTAATAATTTTCATCAAAAAGATTAAAAACATCAACTTACCTCTAAAAGTTGCATAAGTTGTTTCAATTTTAATATAAAAGTTTCATTATAGGGATTAAATTAAAACAACTAATGAAATTTTTGAACTAAAATTGAAATAGCTTAAAAACTTTTGGAGGTAAATTGATATTTTTAATCATTTAAAAAAAATATTATTTCTGTCAAACCTCCGGAGGTAAAATGAACTTAAATCTTTGTTATGTAACATTTCTTTTATTTCAAACCGTGTAACATGTAAGTGCCTAATATAGTAATTTAATATTCATTGAGATTTCGTTGACTACTAGATCAATTGGTTTAGAAGGAAACATCCATGACATTATAAGGTGAAGATCACGGGTTTAAATCTTACTTGAAGTAATATGCTTCAAGTGGATTATAAATTTTACCATGGTAGGTATTTGAGTGGTGGGTTTCCTCTGAGATGATTGGCGGTCAGAGTCATCAGCGACGTCTGTGTTTGTAAACGTGAATGTTACCGGGTGACCGAGCTTATATTATTTGTTAGTTGCAAAAAAAAAGATATATTCCTTGAGATTTACACCAACGTGTATCCCTTTTGACACGCGTAAGCTACATGTTCATCGAGAGATCAACACAAGAATATTGTGAACGCTTGTCACCATCAAGTATATCAACAAACTTAAAAAAACTTAAAATAACAATGCAAATCCAACGCTACAATCAGATTCTTCAACTTCTGCTACTGATTCTAGCTTCATCGGTGTTGAATTCAATGGCGTCTACTCTTGGTGGTTTACAAAACTCATCGTCTTCCAACAGCGATATCGATGGTCTCGCTCGTTTTGCCGTCGTAGAACACCACTTATGTGAAACAATTCATCAAGTTCTGTTGCTTTATGTTTGATGGTCGTTTTCTCTTGTTTAATTTCATGTTGTCGCGTTTATGTTGATGAAATCGTTAGTTTTTTGGAAGTTGGTGAATTAGGGTTTAGTTAGATCGCAAAACGAGGGTTTTGAGTAAAGAAGTACGATTATGCAAGTATTTGTTTATCGCTGTATGATTTGTGGTGTGGTGTTTAGTCGTTTATCTTAATTTGATGTTTTATGTCTGATTAAACCACCATTCTCGTGTTAATAATGATGAGTTAGGACTAATTGAGTGGAACTTAGGTTTTGAGGAGGGTTATACACTTATTAGGTCATGAAAATATATGTATTTTGAGTATTTGAACTGGCAAAAATGAATTTTAATAGTTAAGGGTTAAATTGGTGCATATGAAGGAATACAAATATGGTTACAGTGATGATTACACCTTCGCTGATTGAAGAGACAGGCAAACAAACCTTAAATCAATGCCACAAAATCAAGTTGTTGAAATAGAAATCCAATCATAAAAAGGAGACCACTTGATAAATAAATAAAAAGAAGAAGCCCCTGCCTTCAATATACTTAGCAAAAGTTTATAACAAGTATGATGGTTTAGGACAAACTGGATTGTGATACTAGAGGTTTGAGGAAGGTTTTATGTTTCCACAGGTATATGCTTATGACATATTTGAGTTAGTGTTGAAAGTCGTAAGTTATTGCGAATAAGGACAAAGCTCAATTGCAAAATTAAGGCTTTTAGTAGGGTTGTAAGATAGGATGGTTATAGGTGAAGCATCAAAATCTAAGCAAAATTAATGATTATTTACTTGTTATCCATTTATTACTTCATGATTTAAAAAGAACGTGATGTGAACATTGATCTTGATTTCTTCGATACATCTTAGGATTTAGAAACAATTATTAACTCATTTTTAGTTCAAGATCAAACATGAGTTGGTACTTATAACTTTAAAACATCTAGTAATTTTTTTAATTTTCATCAGAATGTTATGCTGAAGTTGGCAAGGGTGATAAAGGTGCAAGAGCAAGTGGTTGCTGGCACTTTGCATCATCTCACATTGGAAGTTGATGATGATGTGGGTAACAAGAAAATATACGAGGCCAAAGTTTGGGTAAAACCATGGTTGAACTTTAAGGAACTGCAAGAATTTAATCATATTGGTGAACCCAACTCTGATCATGCTGCTGAAACAGGTAGCTAGTAATTCTTGATAAACTGTTTAACCAAATTCACTTTCTTCAGAGCATAAAATTTTCCAATTATTATATTTCCTTGCAATTTTGAAACCAATGGTGGCGGCTCAGGATATCAGTCAGTGCCTGTTCATGATCCTGTGGTCCAGGATGCTGCAAATCATATCCTCAAGACATTGCAGCAGAGGTCCAACTCGTTATATCCTTATGAGTTGCAAGAAGTGATTGATGTTAAAACAGTGGTATGCAACTTTTGTGTTTTATGTGTTCATACTCTGATTTACCCACATTTATTGTTCATAATATTGCTCTAAACGGACCGTGCGGGTGGGTTACTTGAAACACCACTTTATGTAACTGACAAGTGTTAGAGCCCATTTGACCCATTTTCTTTTTAGTTTAAAAATGGGAAGGATTAAAAGATAGAATATAACCCAAATTAACTCTTTAGTTTAAAAATTACGTGGCAGAATGTGGAAGGATTAGCAAAATATGATATCCTGCTGAAGCTAAAAAGAAATGACAAAGAAGAGAAATTCAAGGCTAATGTGCACAAGGACAACGAAGGGGTGTTTCATGTGAACCACATGGTGCAAGACCATTCCTAAAGTAGAACATGCTTCATTAATCTGACAGGTATCAAGTATACGCTTGTTAAACTTTTATGTCTAATAATCCTTCGCTACTGGATCATAGTATTTTAATTACGTAGTATAATTACTTTTTGTTGGTTAAGATACGTCGATGTGGGTAATTGGTTTTACCAGATATCCATAAAACTCGAATGCTGATTGTATCTTTGTCGTGGACCCTTGTATGTAGAGTGTGTAATCGTATGTTAATACTATCAGGTGCTTAGCAGCATCCGAAAGCTATGTATGTTTTAGATTATATGTTTGATTAGATGTGTTGTTTTGACCCGTGTTGGTTCTGAATGTGTTGATTAGGTTCTATATTGTCTTCAATGGACAAAACTAGCACAAGTAGCTAAACAGAAAACATTTTTTTTTACAAAACACATAGTGCTTTTCTAAATTATTGATTTCAAAGTCTTCAATGGACCAAACTACTAGTCACATTTCACATTCTCTCTCTGAACATGATGACATGGTAGTCTCTACCCTGTCTCACCTCTGCATAATCTTGGAGCCCATGGATTTTCCTCCGTGTTACCAATTAGAGAGGTCTAAAGTGGCTTAATATCCAAATGGTAATGTAACTGTTGATGTTTGCCCTTGGTCGAACTGACGTCCTCATGGTCCGCTGGAGCGGTCGGATCGGATTTGAGAAGGGATTAGATTTAAGTACCAGATGATGTTATAAATAATGTAGATATTATAAAAACATATGTAGAGATACAACAGAAATTCCTTTTTTTTTTTTTGAGTCGGGGATAGTGCCTTTTGTTTCCTATGGGAGAATGGGTAAGTTTTATAATTGATACATCCTTCCTAGATGTTGTGATTTGAGTGAGATGTTTTGGGTATGTTTTTTGTATGTTACTAAAAAAAATTTAAATGTTTATTAATTCTTAAACACAAGTATTAAAAAGTTTAACATGGATAAACTATTTGTAATGGGCATATACAAGTTTAACAAACAAACTTTAATAATAAACAGGCTGTATAAAAGAATATAATAATGTACCTATCGGTGTATTTTACATCTAGAGTGTAAATAGATAAAAATAAAAACGTTAAACTATAAGAGTAAATTTCAAACACCGACTAATAAGAGTGAAGTTATTTACTTGTTTTCTAAACTCAAAAACTTGTCTTTTTTAAGTGGGATGCCACTTAAAACGAGAATATTACAGGAGGGAGCGACATAAGGCCATAATGCAAGTTTCAAGTAGGCTTTTAGAGCGGCTGAACCGCTGAAGTACATAATAGGCTAATAGCTTCTTGGTCTGGTCCGGTTTTTGTCATTAGCCAACCGTTCCAACGTTTAGGAATGCTTCATCGGTTTCTAGTTCTAACCGGTTCACTATAATAAAAAAGCTTCATCGGTTTCTAGTTCTAACTGGTTCACTATAATAAAAAAAGCTTCATCGGTTTCTAGTTCTAACTGGTTCACTATAATAAAAAAAACACCGTTAAGAATGATGAGACACGGATAAACCTTACTTCTATAACAAAGCAAGACCGGTAGCATGACCAATGATTTTCTATGAATTTGTTAATCTGTATGTTAAATCTTTGTACGCTAATTTTAATTAAATGTTACATCCTCGTGACTTAACGAATGAAGCTGTTCAACCATGACCATGTCTACGACACTCTCCACGTAACACATACATGCGAAAATCAATAGCTCCAGGATTCTCTTACTTACATATATCAAAATATTAAGAACCAAATTGTATTATTAAGATCCCTCCACAAGCACACTCAAATCCATATAATTTATCGGTTGATCTCCTACAACCACAACTCCTAGCCCCTCTCCCAATGTAAAAAACTACTAACCTACAACTTTTAATGCATAAAATACAAGTACCCGCAACAACACTACCGATAATAATCCCGTAACCCTGTTGTTGGAATAATGGTTTTCTTCATTTCTAGAAGAATAACAGAATGTGTTTCTGTAGGTAAAAAAATCTTGCATGAGTTTGATAGAAGCTTCTAGAAGGAAGCCTTTGTGGGCCCATAGCCATTATGATGCAACTTTTGCCATTTCCATGCAACCTGTAAACTCTTTTCAAGATCTGTGTATTTTGCTGACCAGTTGAGTTCACGAAGTATCTTTGATGGGTCACTGTACACCTCAGCATAGTCACCGGGCCTACGTGGCAAATATTCGACATTGATAGCCACTCCTGTTGCCTTTTTACAAGCTTCGACAAACTCCTTGACTGATCTACCTCGTCCTGTGCCAACGTTGTATATTCCAACTTCCCCGGGTTGTGCTTTCTGGAGCGCTTTTACGTGAGCGTCTACTAGATCAGTTACATCGATGTAGTCGCGTATGCATGTTCCGTCTGTTGTTTTATAGTCTGTTCCTCGAACCTGTATCATGCATGTAACCATGATTCAGGAAATAAAAAATCAACATTGCAAAAAAATGTGTAAAAAGGATGATCTTGAGGGGTTTAATGTGAGTTTGGAGAGTGAAAGTCGACAATTAGAATTAAATATAAGTAGCTCTAAATGTGCTTTAATAACATTAGTTATGGATGAGAGGAAAATTCTACAATTAAGCAATCCAAGAATGGGCAACCTTCTAGTAATAGTCTCCACATGGTCAACCAAAAATAAAGTTGTGTGCTTCTTATGGACAAAACATATAATATTGGTTGTTATGAGGAGCTAGATGTTACGTGTATGTATTCGATTTTGCAGTTTGAAGTTGTGATATTTAGTTAGTTGTTGGAGCGAAATATTGTAACTTGTCTGAGATGAAGAAAGTGTTAGCCAAACCAATTCCTTTAAGAGTATATAGCAAGCCAAATAGCTTGATTTTCATGAGATAGAATAACTAAGCAGGTGCACTAAGTGAAGTTTCTAATGAAAATAATTCAGATTAAGCTAACCTTAAGACCTTTTGTAATTCCACGAGCTGCATCAAAACATGCACCTGATATCCGTCCGTGCTCACGTAGTTCTGGTCTTGGTGCTTCTCCTAACCTTCCATCTGGATCTGAACCAATCACGTTGAAGTATCTGCGAATTGAAAAAAAAAAAGTTGAAAAGTGAAATTGAGACCACCAGATTTGTTGATTAATAGTTATTATAGTAAGTTAAAACCACCTACTTGGTAATCTTGAAATACAAATACAAATCCACCCACACTTTATGGGACAGGGAATGGGTCAAAACGGGCAACTTTTTGTCGGGTTGGACCAACCCACCAAGAATTTTGGAACTTCTTTACGGATTTTGAAAATAATTAATCTAGTAAATACCATTGCAAAACTATATTTTTAAAATGACAATTTCATTTGTTTAAATAGAAAAAAAAAATCTAGACAAACATTCAAATACATGTACAGTGATTTTTGACCCTGTCTTCTAACATTTTTAAAAGCAGTTAACCCACTCTTAATCAAATACAACCCAAATTGACCCAATCCCATGTGATATTAACCCACTATCAATTGAATACAACCCACTTGACCCGTTTCCATATAATTTGATTAAAATCACTACCTCTATAGTTAAACAAACAGAATTAAAATGCTCAATGCAACAACCTTAAGATCATGACCGCCATGTCTGAGTTTTTATGGAAATCTAGGATAATATCTTCTGCCATCTTCTTGGCTTTTCCATATGGGTTAATTGGGTTCTGAAATATTCAACAGTAAGCATATCAAGCAAGATAAACACATCAAGGCAGAAGACTAGTTTTGAATACAGAACCACAAAACTCTGTATATTGATGTTGTGTATAATTGAGTTATATCAATCTAATTACGGTAGCAAATTATTAAGGATCTTAAATTGATAATAACCTATAATGGTTTTTAATATTGCACTCCACATATGGCAGTGGTACCTGAGGGGTTTCTTCCGTAATGGGCATCTTATCAGGCTCCCCATATGTTGCACATGTACTAGAGTATATCAAAGTATTCACATTATGTGCTGCCATAGCTTCTAGTACCACCAGGGTATTTGATGTAATATTGTGATAATATCTGCATTATCACAACAACACACACAAAGAAAGCATATTGGTCATCTTATTTAATTCTGTTATAATAAAAACAGTTACATATCCAGGAGGTATACTTACTTTAGGGGATCAAGGGTACTCTCACCAACATATGCAACTGCTGCAAAGTGCATCACTGCATCAAATGCGTTTTCTGAGAAGATTTTATTTACCTGAAATATTTTATCAAGGAAACAAGACATATCCATGTATGGTTGTTTGTGCTACAAATAATGTTGTCTAGCGTGTATCATGTTTTCAGCTTATGTTTCAAAGGATACAGCTTTTGGATCACCCAAGTCAGCATATATGAATTGAAGTCTACCAGGTTCTGGAAACAGGTCTTGTAGAACTTTGACTGCTCCTATGTTTCCCCGGGAGAGATTGTCCTATCAAAAAGAATACAATTTACAATATCAATCGCCCCTCTTACGGGAAACAACAGGTATGCTATGGCATGATGGGCGAGGCGGGACAGTTTTCCCTATGATTAATGCATTAGGTATGGCTGCAAACACTATACTATTACAGCAATAATCTAATAGAATTTAAATAAGCAATTCAGGAGGCTGTATCATGTATGCATTATTGCAATTACGAATACACTGTTAGGCAAGTTTCAACATGTTCCCTTCTTAAATATTTTTTTATTCGACTTGTTTGAGATAAAATATAACCCAAATGGACCCATTTACAACCAAAAGTCCAAAACAGGTCCAAATCACCACCTCTAGGCTATCTTATCAAGTATGACATACATTAGTTGCGTCTATTCAACATCTTAATATCAATACCTGAATATAATTACATAAAGACTAGCTGAATTTAGAGAGATACCACAATGGTGACACGATAAGAGTCTTTTAGAAGGCGTAATGCAGCATGAGAACCAATATAGCCAGCACCTCCTGTTACTAAGACATGAGTCTTTCCTGTCTCATGAAGGGAAAACTTCAAAACAAAAGAAAAGAGAGAATATAAGAAATTGTCAGATAATCAGACTATGGTGACCATAAAAACATAAGTTATTAACCAAACAAAGAACAAGGACAAGTGCATGGTTATCCAAAGTACTTTGATAAGCATCCACAAAGTTCTAATTGTGATAACTAAATATGATCAGTTTCAATTCTTTACAGATGAAATTACCAGGATTACAAATACACTTTTTTACTTGTATATGGTATCAGTTCTTGTGTTCTCTGCATCTGAGGTATAGACTATAGATTAAAAAGTCATGATCTGGACTTGAAAATATTATCCTGTTCCATGCCATTCATGAGACCATAGCTGATGAATGATTCATCCAGAAATTTGTTTGCACGATATTGAAACTTGAAGAATTAAAATCAGATAACCAGTTGCTTAAAGCTAGAGACGTCTAGGTGAATTTATAATTATCTCAAAACTCAGTTTTCTTACTGAAACTCCTTACTCGAGTACCCCAAGTACGATTATTTTAACCATATATAATTAAAAATCATAATCAGTTTATCCAACTGATCAACTTAAATTAAAGAAAAAAAGAATCCATTTACTTACTGGGCTCGGGCTGCTGAAAGTCGGGGATGTTTTGATTATTATGATGCATAAAGCGATGAGACCCGTAGCAAAAATTATCTTTCTTGCTATACCGCTCTTCTTCACTGGATCAACAAAATCCATGCCTATAAACACAAAAAAAGAAAATAACTTCAAACCCTCTACAGTTTCATGTTATAGAGTAAATTAGAAGAGCATAAAAGAAGAAACAGTCATCTGGCCGGCCAGCCTGCATATTTGACTTTATGCACTTGAATTTAATAAATAAAGTCAATGGTTTTCAAATAGGAAGAATTAATCATAGAAGACATTCCTTACAAACAAAATCAAAGACTAGTGACATATAAAATTGAAGATAAAATTGTATACAATGTTTTCATAATCAGACAAGTCATCAAGCCAATTACCGGTCCATGTGTTCGGACCACTTTTAAAACTGAATGAGATGTTATAAATAATTTTTATATGTATAAACAAAATATGAAACTAGGGGTTTGATTTGCAATGTTAACAACATATGAAGCCAAAGCAAACAATTTATGGAGTCTTGAGTGGTAAATAAATCAGTAATTAAGATTTTAGAACAGAAAAAATTAAAAATTTGGTCCAACCAGTCCGGCAATCCGGTTCATCGGTTCAACTCGTCCGACGCACAACTGGCTGGCGCAAATGAAGACAGTTCAAGAGTTACCGAAGTTACGCAGGTGTCTATGAGAGCGGTGATTGTATAAAAGAATCTAATGAAACAATTAGTGAGACTTTACCTCCTAAAGAATTGGGCCTGTTAGGCCTCTGAGGTCTTGACCTGTTAAAATTCAGCATCTACAGATGAATTCCTCCTGACTGAAATCAATGGTGGTGATGAATAATTGAATATGTTATCACTTATCACCAGCAAAAATTATAAAGAAGATCTTCGAAATTAAACCAAAATTTCATAACAATCAAATCACATTTCAGATACCAATTGTTGCTCATAAGAAGATAATGCTACAAAATCGGTTCTTTAACACACAAGCAGGAAAAACAGAGTCAAATACTAACTTTTCTGTGATAATTGAACAAAAGGATCAGCTTCAAAAGGCAAGATCTAAAGAACTAAGTGCATAAGTATATGCAGAAAAAGCAGAACCACAGAAAAGATTATAAAGTAATCAAAAGGGGCCATTGAAATCATTTCATTGAGTGAAGAGCTGATTACCTTTAAGAAAAGTAACAAACACTCAAAAATCGACCTAAACCTAGGGCTCAAATCGACAACACCTCAACCGTCAATCGCATTCACGACCATGATCGTTACAATCAAACCAATTCCAATCAAATTCAACGCGCAATGAAGAGATCGTTTGTGAAATTCAACTTTGCGATTGATGATGGAGTAAATGGGAGCATTTACGAAGCAATTGAAAGCATGGGGGAAAAGGAGGACCAGAGGAGATCTATGAATGCAATTGAAAGTACACGTGGTGTCGTTCGATTGAGTGAGATTGTATAAAGGGTAAAGGTCTACAGGACAATCAATCAGATGAGAACATGTGTAGATACGATGGTGGAAACGGTGATCTTACTGTTTGGTGGTTGTTTTGTGGCTTGATTTTGTGCGTACGTTAATGGCGGAATACATGAATCTGTAGTAGAAACCTCATGTTACGAGATACGTTGGTGGT
>BJCN01325582.1:1120-17416 GCA_018326445.1 Flaveria brownii
TTTTCTTCATCCGTTGTATATAAAGTTGTGAAATTTTTCAAAAAATTTTAATAAACTTTTGACTGGTGTGATTGTTTGATTTGTTTAAAAAATTATATCTTCAAATTAATTCTGAATTATTTAAAAAAATCTTTAAATTATATATTCAAATTAATTTTGAATATTTTTCAAAAGTCTTTAAATATATGTTAAAATATTGAATTTTAGTAGTTCAATATATGCATGATTTGATATCACTCTAAAGCAATATTGTGCAATAAAATAAACAAACAAATATATATGTGTCAACCTGTTGTTTGTTAGTGTTGTCTTGACTTTGGCTTTATTTATTTTTCAAATTTGAATGTTAATTCACAATTATACTGCCATTGATAATTTTAATATTCAATTTCTCCCCCTAAATTTTTGCATATTTATAAAAATTTGACAAAACTTATATATGGTTAATTCTGAAATTATCAAAGTCCAAATGTTTGTTTAAGAGTGATTTACTTTTGATGTATCAAGAATTTTTTTCCTTTGTTCACTCAAAAAGCATGTTTAATCATAAACCACATGAATCATATGCACATACCATGAGATCATACTAGTCTGTAGTTCTTCACTAAGTTTTATGTTTGATGTTGAAGAATAGACACAGACAAGTACAATGTTGATTGTAGATATATTGATCCACTTAAACTCAAGCATGGTATTATTGATTGGTTGAAATAGTGAGTGATTATCATGTTGTAAGTTGATTGATATGAGTTGTGTGTACCCCACATCTGATTGTATGATATGTATGATTCTCCTCATGATAAGCTAGAAAGTAATTTCAGTACTTAACACCTAGCTACTTAGGATGATAAATGCTCAATCATTTTCTTGTTTATTGGGTGATCCATTTTAGGATTCTTTTGCACTTCTCTTTGGAAGCTAGTCATAAAGACTTTATTGATTGACCATCCTTATAGGATGTGTTCCTTATTGGGAATCTTTTGTAGATTAAGATTAAGAACATTCAGGTCTGTGCTCAGCACAACAAAGAATGTCTTGGTGTACTCTAGGTTTATGATTATCATAACAGAGGAGGCACTTAAATTGAGCAATTTATAATCTGTTTCAATTAAAGTTAGATTTCAAGCTATCTATGTTAAAGAAATCAATACTTACCACAAACCAAGTTGTGTTGTTGATCACACAATCATGAGAGTTTAGTTCTTCACTGTTGTATCTGATGTTAGGTGTCCCATGCTGAGTCTATCCATATATCAAACAAGGTATCATCAGTCTTTATTAGTGGAAAAAGACTCAAGTGGAGAGCTATGCTAGTGTACTATCATTTCTCATGAAATGTATGCGTGATTCAATGTTAGAAATGATTAGGTTGCATGTTATCTTGACTTTGAAAAAGATAGACGAGGGACATTATTTTGGACTTTGACAAAATCAAGACTGTTTGATTTTAATGTTTGAAAACATTAATTTGTTGTTTCATTGTTGATCATACCAAGTGACAGAACTAGAAATTCAAATCTAGTTGAATCAAATGATTTTGTAAAAAGATCAACCAATTGATTGTCTGTATGAACTTTGATCAACTGGATCAGACCCTTTTCTGAGCAATCTCTTAGAAAATGATATCTGATCTCTATGTGTTTGGTTTTTGATTGTTGAACATGATTGTCTGTTATAAATATGGCTGGAGAATTGTCAATGTGTATGGGTATTTTAAGAAAGTTAAAGTCATAGTCAAGCATTTGGTTTTGTATCCATAACACTTGAGAACAACATGCAAAAGCACCTATGTATTCTGCTTCAGCTGTTGACACAGAGATATTTGTCTGTTTCTTGCACTGCCATGAGATCAATCTTGATCCAAGAAACTGACATCCTCCTGTAGTGGATTTTCTATTGTTATTGCATCCACCATAATCACTGTCTGTGTATGCATATAAAGAGAAGTCTCCATCTTTGGGATACCACAAACCAAGTGCTGGTTTGCCTTTCAAGTATCTAAAGATTCTCTTTACAACATTAATGTGTGATTCTTTTGGATCTACTTGATATCTAGCACACATGCATACTGCATACATGATATCTGGTCTGCTTGCTGTAAGGTACATCAGAGAACCTATCATTGATCTATAAAGTTTCTGATCAACTAATGTGCCTTCTGGATCTAGGCCAAACTTCAGTCCAGTTGCAAATGGTGTTTTGCTTGATGTGCAATCTGCCATGTTATATTTCTTGAGAATCTGATGTACATACTTGTCTTGGTTGATAAAAATTCCATCTTGTGATTAATGAACTTGTAGTCCAAGAAAAAAGGTAAGTTCTCCCATTGAGCTCATCTGGAATTTGGATTGCATAAGAGTTTCAAACTCTTTGCAAAGTTGTGTGTCTGTGGAGCTAAAGATGATGTCATCCACATAGACTTGAACCACTAACAAGTCTTGTCCTTTCTTCTTTAAGAACAATGTCTGGTCTATTTTCCCTTGGGTATACCCATTTTGTAGTAGAAACTTTGATAAAGTCTCATACCACTTCCTAGGTGCTTGATGAAGACCATATAGAGCCTTATCCAACTTGTAGACTCTATGAGGGAATTCTTGATCTTCAAACCCTGGTGGTTGAGCAACATATACCTCTTTATCTATCTTTCCATAAAGGAATGCATATTTTACATCCATTTGAAAGACAGTGAAGTTTTTAGATGAGGCATATGCAAGGAACACTCGGACGGCTTCCAGTCTGGCTACTGGAGCAAAGACATCATCATAGTCAATGCCTTCCTCCTGAGTATATCCTTGGGCAATAAGCCTTGCTTTGTTTCTAATGACAATCCCTCTATCATCTGCTTTGTTTCTGAATAGCCATCTTGTGCCTATGGCATATTGACCTTCAGGTAGATCAACCAGTTTCCATACCTCTTGCTTTCTGAATTGTTGTAGTTCCTCCTGCATTGCTTCTATCCAACTGTTGTCTTTAAGTGCTTCGGTGATGTTTTTGGGTACAGTTGGGATAAGAAACAGGAATACAAGCAAATGTTTGTTTTGTCCGATTGACTCCTTGTCAGGCGGGTACTAAGGTCACCAATGATGTTTTCTAAAGGGTGATCTTTGTGTATTCTTGTTGTTTCAATCTGGTCAACAGGGATTGTTGAATTAAGATTGTTGAATGTTTGTTCTGGTGTGGTGGTTGGGCAAGGGTATTTGTGTTTGAGGGACATTCTGGTTGTGCAGGTTCATTGAATGTTTGTGGGGAATCATGAAAGAAATCTAAGATTTCATCGTCATGATGTGTGTCTGGTAAAGAATGATAATCATCATCTTCTTAAACTGTGTGAGGTTGATGTGACGTTGGTTGATTGGGTGGTTTGGTCGTCACAGGTGTTGATGAAGATGGTGTAGATGTGTTTGTGTCATTAGATGTTTTGGTTTGTTCCATTGGAGGTGTAACTGTTGTGCTTGAAGGAGATGTGTTTGTTCTCCTTGGAGGATCAGTAGTTAGAGGAACATCAATGGTTGGTTGAGGAGGTACCATAGGATATTCAATATCTTCTTTTGTACCTGAAACATCAAAATAAGATGTGTTAAATGATTTTGTTAATGAATCAATGTCAAACAACCAGTCTGATCCAATAACTTTCTTTGTGAAAGAGTGTTCATTAAAAATAATATCCATTGTTTCTTCCACAATATTATGTCTTGGATTGTATACTCTGTAAGTTTTTGAGCTTCCAGAGTATCCAACAAAGAATCCGTCTTCTGCTTTTGGAGAAAATTTGGATAATTGTGCTCTGGTGTTTAAGATTGAAATAGAACATCCAAAAGCTTTATGAAATCCAATAAAAGGTTTTCTTTTAAATAGTAATTCATATGGAGTTTTTGTATGTTCTTTTATTATTAATGTTCTGTTTTGTATGTAACAAGCAATGTTGATTGCTTCAGCCCAAAAAGATATGGGCAACAGAGAGTCAGCAAGCATTGATCTGGCTGCTTCTATTAGCTACTCCATTTTGCTGAGGAGTTCTTGCTATACTGAACTGATGACTGATTCCTTTTTCTACATAAAAGGAAAAGATATTGTCATTCTTGAATTCAGTACCATTATCACTTCTTAAATATTTAACTTTAAGATCCAATTGAATCTCAATTTTAGTGATAAACATTTTGAGTATGTCTGGCGTTTCTGAGTTGTGTAGTAGAAAGAAAACCTAAGAAAATCTGGAGTAATCATCTACTATAACAAGACAATATTGCTTCTTTCCTATGCTTAGGATGTTTGTTGGGCCAAAAAGGTACATATGAAGCAATTTGAGTGGTGTGTTGTTAGAGTTTACCAATTTTGACTTATGAGACACTCTATGTTGTTTGCGTTTCAGACATGCAGTGAGTGGTCTGTACAGAAGAATTTTTTTTGTGGTAAACCTATTACTAAGTCACCTTTTACAAGTTGATTCATTCTGTTATAATTAGAGTGTCCCAATCATCTATGCCATAATTAGAAAACTTCTTCTGATGCTTTTGATAATAAACATGATTCAGTAGTGGTTGTAGAAGCAGTGTTCATATCAACAATTATGTGTTGTTATGACATGGAGTTTTCAAAAGCATACAATCTTCTGGTATTTGAAAACTTGTCTTGAGGATGTAGTAGTTGTTGGAGTCAAATAAGGATCACAGATTTGTGACACACTAAGAAGATTAAACTGAAGGTTGGAGCGGTAGTTGACATTTTCAAAGCTGATCAAACCATTTGTTACTGTTCCTTCTCCAGTTATCTTTCCACCTGTCTTGTCACCTCCAAAGGCTACATTTCCTCCATGTTTGCTCTTAAAATCCCGAAGGAGGGAACAATTTCCTATCATATGTCGGGACCATCCACTGTCAACATACCAGATATTTTCAGGCCATCTTTGATGTCCCTAAGAAAACACAAGAAATCAGTTAGATGGTGCAACCCAAGCCAAGATGGTCTTGGGTTTTCCGTCTTTTCCCACGATGCAAATTTCTTCTAAATTTGCATTTTCTAGTGGTTTAGGAATTCTAGGTACACTAGATTTCCTTTGATTTATTTTAGCTCTATCAGAGGAAGTACTTTGAGTTCTTCTCCTACTAGAGTCAATGTTTGATGTTTGTCTGGTTTGAGACTTATGTCTCCTTTGTGTTCGTGTAAAGGTGTCATAAAATGATTTGTCATTGTTTAGAACAACCTTTTGATGAGGAGTTTGTCTTGGTACTCCTACCTTGTTCCTTTTAATACAAACTGTTTGTTTCTCATTAGTTTTTACAACTTGAGACTGTGTGTTTTGCTTTTTGTTTTTCTTATTGAAAAAACAAGTATTAGTACTGTGATTGTTCCTTTTACAGATAGAACAATAGTTATGAAAATGACAATTGCAATACTATGATTGTTCATGTGACAGTATTTGCTATATTTACCATATTTTCACTTTTCAGTGTTGTGAGTGTATTGATCACACCATTCACAATATGGTAAATCAGAATTGTCTTGTTTGTTTGCAACTTTTGATTTTAAGTTTGATTTGAGAGAAATATTAAAAGTCACAGTTGATTGTTTTTGAAGAATAGGAGATTTTCCTTTTCCTTTGTTAGTTTGTTTAAGAAAAGCAGTGAAAGATTCAATATTCTTTCCATGAGAGCAAATGTCAAATCCTTGAGTCGGATTTGTTTGTTTTGTTGGAACTTCAACCACACTTTAAACTTTGTGTGTTTTAGTAATTGGTTGAATGGACTCATCATCCAATAGGTCAGCATCATCTTCATCAGAAGTCTGTTCATCAAATTCATTGTTTTCTCCTTGATAAAAATTTGTTGATTTTGTTTGTGGTAAAGCATGACTTTTAAAAAACTTTATCAAAGGTGTTCTATTATTTAAAGATGACTTTGATGATGTTGATGGTGATGGTTTTGAATCATATGTTCTGTCATGTGGGTCAAGTGACTCACCCAGTTTGTTTGTTATTGAATCAGGTAAAGGAATATAATTATCATTATATGGTGTATTAACTTTGTTATATCCCAAACCAGAAGGGTCTTTAAAAGCTCTTTGTTGAGCAAGAAGTTCTTCAAACTTCTTGTTGCTTACCTGGAACTTCTGAAGTTCCACTTTAGTTTTAGCCTGTACTGTTTTAGATTCAGTCAATGGTACAGAAAGTTGCTCAACTTAAGCTGCAAGTGTTAACTTTTCAGACATTAATTTGTCCAAATCATTTTGTAATGAAAGTATTTTGATGCCATATTATTTTTGTTCTGATTTAAGACTCTCATTTAAACTGTTTGTTTCAATTACTTTCTTTGAAAGTTTGTCTGCATGTTCTCTGTATCTATTGACTTCATCTATGCATGCTTATGTGCATAGATTCTCCTTTACATCTTTCCGGATATCTGAAATTTTGTCTTCAATATTTGTCATGAGGGCATGATCTGGAGATTGAATTTCAGCTTCATACATGCTCCAGTCACATTCACCATACTTCTTAATGATCATGGTTGATGATTTGGAATGTTGACTTCGACTGTATTGTGTGATTTGAGGTGGAGTTGGTGCAGCAGGATATTGGTTGAGGGATCTGTCTGTTTGGATGGTAGCTGCTTGATGCTTGTGTTTGATTGCTGTTTCTGTCAACTCTTGGTTGTTCGCATTCTCTTGAAAAGTGTCCATATAGTTGACAATTATAGCATCTGACCTTGATTTTATCAAAACCAATCTTTGTTTTCTTGTCCGTGCTCAGCCCTCTGTTTATTTGCAGAAACCTTTTTAATCTATATGCAATAATTGTCATAGAGCACTGAAGATCCATTTCTTCGACCATGTCTGGTGGAAGTTCATCCAAATCTTGTTGAATGATCTAAGAGGGTGTCAGATTTGCACCCAAAAAAGCTTCAAAACTTGTTGCTGCATAAGCTGTCTTCTGCTCTTCACTTTGAAAAATGATTGGGAGAGCATCAATAGGCTTATCAAACTTGTGTATGTTTTAATTCTTTGTCTTTTGTTTGCTTGAGCTTGAAGCTTGATGATGTTGATTATGTTTGCTTTTAGGAGTTGTTTCATGAGAAGCATGAACACCAGTCTTCTTAGACTTTTGTATGTTGTTGGATGAATCTGGTACAGAGAAGAATGATGTATCACTAGTGTCTAGGAATTCCTCATCTTCATCTTCACCAGTGCTTATAAGAAAAGCATTGTCTGTATGTTGTAGTTCCTTGAACTTGTATGCTTCTACATGTCTGAAGGTGTTGTTATTTCTGGATTTTTCATCTAGTTCTAGTGCCTCCACTTTAGCAACTAGAGAATCCAATGATAGTGCTCCCAGATCCAATGTTGCTTTCATTAGAGACACTGACTGAGTCCAACTCTCAAGCAGTGTATGCAATATATTTTTGTTGATTTCAATAGATTCGTATTTAAGACCATAAACAATCATATCATTTACAAGTTGTACAAATCTGTGAAGTTGTTGGGGAATATATTCTCCCTTAACATGATGGAAAGTTTCATATTGTGTTCTCAATTTTTCTGTCTTGATTTCCTTAATTTCATCAATTCCTTCACACATTGTGTGAAGAACTTTCCATAGTTCATTGGCTGTTTTGAAATTCTTAACCCGTGTTAAGATTTCAAATGGCAATGTCATTGCCAAAATACTTTATGCTTTTATGTCTGTTTTCACCTTCTTCAGTTCATCACCAGCTATGTTATTTAAACTAACTGTTTTTTGTGTGTTGTAGTCTGGATCCATGTTCACAGGAATATATGGTCCTTCAGTTATGGAGGTCCACAAGTCTGGGTCTTGAAAGATGATTCAATTTCTAAACATTATTTTCCATTGTTTGAAATCAGCCTTGTTTTTAAGTCTCGGTGGTTTGAGACCACTGTTTGTTCCGGACAATTCGTCAGACATGTTTGTTCAAATTGTTAACTTAACGATTTAAGTTAGACTTTGTTAAAATATTTAGCTCGATGCTAAATTTTATTTGTCCTAAAGTCACTAGGATTGTTTGTTAATTAATTTAATTTTAATTAAGTTACCAAATAAAGGTAATTAATTAATTTTAATTAAATTAATGGTACGAGGATGTTTCTCCTTGGTAACAGAAAGAATATTCTGTTAATAAATGTCACACCGTGACAACTTGGTCAAAACCCTTGTGAAAAAGTCAAAACCCTAAAATAAAAACAAAAGTTTGTTTTAGAAAATTAACTTTTTGAATCAAAAGTGAGTTTTTTAAAAATTTTAAAAGAATAATAATGTTCTTCATTATTTTGATGAGAAACAAACACAATCATCGTAGATTGTGAATGTTTGTGATTGATGAAACACTAGGGTTTATCCTAGGGTTTTTGTGCGGCGCAAACAACTTGTCAAAAACAACAATCGGTTTGTTGTTTCAAGCAAATTTATGATCTATTTTGTGTGTAGAACAACTCAAATATGATGATTTAAACACAATGAATGATTTCAATGTATTTAAGTGAGTGTTTTGTTTGATGAAAATCAATTAAACAGTACTCCTGTACTGTTTTATCGAGAAAAACAGTAGAAATCAACGAGATTTGTATGATTTTGCAATGTATGCATCATCATCATCAATAGGCTTAGTATGTTTATAATTATGTTCAGGCTTAACAAACGCTTGTCCTGTGTTTTTAACTACTGGTTAATCCTTAGTATCCTCCTCATTCATAGTAATAGTTGGTTCTTGATCAACACAAGTAGTCTCTATTGCTTGTGAAGTAACAACATGATCAGAAGTAACAACTAGACTCTTCAACTTTTATAGTTCTTTGCTGATCAGATGAAAATGGAAATCCAGAAGTGAAGTCTCTTATGATGTTCTTTAGAATCTGAATCAAAGCTGAATAAGAATTGCCGCTGATGTTCAAGATTCTTAATCTTTGCATCCTTCTTTTGATTAACTGTGTGCAAGTGATAAATCTGTTGGGTTTTCTCCAACATCTCCTCTTAAGAGCTTTAACTCTTTGATCATGTGTAACGGGTGTAGGTGAACTAGAAGAAGTTCCAGCACTCTGTCTCTTCTTTGGAGGAATGTTAAGAAAATCCTACATACTAAAAGTATAATCATCGCATTGAACTCTCAGAGATGTACTTAAAATATCATCTGTAGTGGGCATGGGTGATGATGTTACAGTAGTATATTCTATAAAAATCACTAGTATCACTTGACGAACAGTCTCAGTAACAATGACTTGGCTTAGACAATAGTATATTTGATCTAGGAGACACAGTGGTCATCAGGGTCTGACGTTTTGGATAAGATAATACTGGTGCAACCAAAACTACACTTAGAATATTTTGTGTATAATTGAAGAAAGTCTTCCGAAGCAAAATAAACCCATTCAAAGACAAACTAAAGATCTTCCGAAGACTAAAGTATGAAGAGCTTCCGAAGGAAAAACTAAGTCTTCCGAAGAGTAAGTAGTCTTCCTTCCAAAGTGTTCAACATAGAAGATCCAAGGCAAAGCCTTCCAAAGGATGAAGTCCTAAAGACTTGCAAAAGACTCAGAAGAAGTTGATTCTTCCGAAGTATAATTGGCCTCGGAAGAACTTATTCTTCTGAAGCTAGTTTACATTCGGAATAATCAACTATGGATAAGTAGACATAAGTATGGCCTGACTGACAAGTTCGATATACTGCATGGTGTTTTCCCACTCCCATGTAGTTAACCATACTTTATTCCATTGTTCACCTTTTATCAGTTAGTACAGTTACCAACCTTAGTAGGTAACAAAAGGTAAGACGTAGACCTGTCATGACTACCTAATCTAGGATAGTATTTTATCTTAGATATCTTACTTATAGCAATATAGTATTTGTTTATATGTATGTCCCAGCTGGTTTTCTAAGTCTAAAGGGTTGTAGATAGTAGTATATATAGTTTCTTAATGTAACTCATTAGCATGCTTTGTAAGAGTCTTGTAATACTGAGTTGGGAAGTAATATATACAAGTATCTTGAAAAAACATTTCTTGTTTTCATTAACTTAGTCTATTATCATCAACTTAGTTAGAGATTTTGCATCATCGAGTGAGACTTACTGAGTTTGTGAGGAAAATATTGTGTTGAGATACTAACACCAAACCTGCAATTGCTATCAGAGCTTCCAGGCTCTTGATTGTGAGATCTAACCATCCCAAATCACCTTTGTTTCTTCATAGTCACTCACTCTACCAAAATGGCCCTCAACCAGAAATACCCTAAAATTGCAATAACAACCATGACTAAGGCTCCTATTATTACTCTTGATAATTTTAGGAGCTGATGTCAATGTATTGAAGGTTTCATCAACTATCAAGACAGTCGGATGTGAAGGCCTGTCACTCATGGTCCATACAAGCCAAAGGTGGCATCACCAACTGGTAATGGTGCCATGATTGAAAAGGATGTTGAAGACTACTCCGATGAAGACTTCAAATGAATGGACATCGATAGCAAGGCAAGGATTGTGCTGCTCACAACCATACTAAACTCCATAATAGTGGGCTTTGAACACTACAAAACAACCAAAGAACTCTTTGATGCTTTGACATTTATGTACTCTGGTTCCTCTGAATACAAAGAGTCCAAGAAGGATGTACTGAAGCAGAAGTTTAAAAACTTCACTTATATTGTTGGTGAGACCTTAAGCTAACAATACTTCAGATACATGGACTTAATCGCATCTCTTCAGTCCATAGGAGTGACTCTTGACAAGAGAGACATAGTAAGAAACTTTATGAGTGCACATCCTCATGAATGGACTTTCTATAATGTCTCTATCAAGAGAACTAAGAATCTAAACACTGGTTTTGTTTTAGGAAATGAACATTTTGGTGATTTTCAATTCTGTTTTGATGATCTAGAGTGTTTTAGCCCAGATGTTGTAGAATACATGGGCGTTGTCCAATAGATGGCTCTTTTAACCTATAGAGCAAAGAAGATATTTAAAAGAACAGGAAGAAAATTTTCCCAAAACCCAACTAACAGCAAGTTTGGGTTTGATAAGTGAAATGGAAAGTGTTTTAACTGTTACCAAACTGGTCATTTTGCAAGGGAATGCAAAGCTCCTAGATCTAATCCTGGAGCAGCTCAAGCCTCCCAATGTCATGCTACCCTAAAGGCTGCAATCAAGCCAACTGCGTAGCAAACTGCAGCTGTTGCTCAAAATGTTGATTGGATCTTTATGGTGCAAGATGTCACCCCTACTCAAGCTCTCATCGTTGGAACCAATTATACAAAGGTATATGTACATCTCTGTACTCCAGCTTGTATAACTAAGGTTAAAATGTATCAGGACTACAACAGGGAGGTCAGGTCTGATATTGAGTCCTTACACTTACTAAAATCTGATTTTAAGAAAGAAGAATCTGGCTATATGTAACACCTGAATATTTTAAAAAGTTGTGCAATAAAGAATAAAAATGCAAGAAGGGAGGAAATGAAATTTAACCCAAGTTGAGGGGTTTAATGTGAAAAGGTACAAAATTTTAATAGTATTACATACAAAAGTGGGCATGGCCGCCCATAATGCCCTTCACATCAGTTTTGTATTCGGATTTTCGAGAGAGAAAGCAGAAGCTTTGGGTTTCTTGAAGAAGAACAAGAAGAAACTGAATATAAGGTAAGATTTAGTGTTTTTAAGTTGTTCTTGGCTAGTTCTAGCCTTGGTCTTATGCTTATATGTTTGTTTGTGTTTGAGTGTGTGTTTTGGGTGGGTGTCTAGGTGGTCGAACTCAATTGCATTCGATTTTTGAAGGAGTTATACACGAAAGTTGCATAAGGTGAGTTCTAGAACCCTACTTTTATATGTTTTTTACTGATTTTGGGGCTGGAAAATGCATGCAAGTATGTTTTTATAAATACGTGTATATACCCGTATGTTTGTGTGAATGTGTATGTGGGTGGGTGTATGTTTTGGGTGAATATGATGTTATGATTGTGTTATGAATGTGTTTTGTTGCTTAGAGTGTAAGACTGAGCTTAAAATAGATTAAATCTGAACTTGGGACTGAGACTGTGTTGATTAGGGTGAGTTGGTTACCTATTCGCCCAAATAGTGGCACATGCGCCCAATGGTCATAACTACCTAAGTGTTCCCAGACACCTAAAATCCATGCGCCTAAATAGTGCCTGAATGCCTAAGTGCCCATGTGCCTAGGTCAGGCCCATGCGCCTGAATAGTGCCCATGCGCCCATAAGGCCCATGTGCCTAGGTGCTAATGATTAAGTGTAAGCTCAGACGCCTACATAGTGGTAAATTGCCCAAACAGGGCTGGAACGCCCAAATAGTCCTCATGCACCCAAACACTTAGAAAATATTCAGAATTTTTAGTAAAAACCAAAATTTGTAGGGTTTGACCCTGATTTTACCCTTGGGCTATGATTACACATTTTAAGTATGATTATGTAATGGTCTAGGGTTATAGTATGCATGATTGATGTACGGTATGCATAATGTGTTATCTTTTAATGGTATTCAAAAGTATGTATGTTATATTATAAAATACGTTAAATATTACGTTATTACTTTATGTAGAATGACAAATGTATGAAAGAATGTAAAGAATAATATAACGAAGTGAAAGAGAACAAAGATGAGATGTAAAACGTAATGAATGAAAGAATGGCTTGCAAGCAAAGAGAAAGGAGGTGCATGACCACGTTGTCATTAGCTCAACTGTGTGTGGTTTTAATAACCCGAAGGATGCATACAGGGTCAATCATTAAGATTGACAAGACCTTTGTGGTATGCCCTAGGTGACTGGGATGACATCTATTTGTATAACACTGAAGTTTTTGTGATGTAATACAATTTATGATATTTTGTAATTTGCTCTTAGTAGACTTAGATACTGATGTAGTCAAGAAAGGAAATGCTTGGGGTATGAAGAGTAAAGTAAGTGGCTAATCATAACTGGCGACGTTAATTAGGGACTTACTATACTTGACATAGACTGAGCTATTCCCTCGAATGACCATGTTAGTGTTTGAATCTCATAGTGAGTAGAGGATGGCTGGTGGTAGATCTTCGAAGCCTTCTCGAGGTGGAGATCGTGGTGGACGTGGTGCTGGACCATGGGTAATGGAAGGAAGACCTAGAGCTGAAGAAGTGGCTCATGAAGAGCCGGAGACCCCTCATCCAGAGGGTGGGGATGAGAGTGCTAATCTGAGAGCCTCAGTAAAGGAGGCTGTGGTGGAGGAGGTTTATCAGCTCATGTAGACGATCTTGACGTCTATGGTGACCAAAGTGATTAAAGCAGTTAGGGAAGGATAGAGGAAGGAAAGAAGAAGACCCACGGGGAAGGGGAGCAACCGGAGACTAAGATGGTTGTCCCTAATGATGAGGAGGAGCAAGAAGAGCTTGTGCCTGAGGTATCACGTGACTTTAATTTTGGGGCATTCCAAAGACGCAAGCCCCCTACCTTTGATGGTAATGGCACTGCTGCTGCTACTCACCGATGGGTGAGTGAGATGGAGGCTGTCCTTGAAATCAGCGAGTGCCGGGAAGACCAGAAGGTGAGGTTTGCCACTCATTTATTTGTGGACTCAGCTCTATGTTGGTGGGAAAACATTGTCCATGCCGAGGGTAGTATAGTGATTGGTAGAATGAGGTGGAGTGAGCTGAAGAGGTTGGTGATCGAGGGGTTCTGTCCTCATCGGGAGTTGGACAAGGTGGAGAGAGAGTTCCTGCAGCTGAAGGCGGGAACCATGACACATCAACAGCACACCACCAAGTTTAATGAAATGTCATGGCTGGTGCTAGATCAGGTGACGTCCCTGTCACAGAAGATCAAAATATACATTCAGTGCTTGCCGGCAGATATCCGCAGGCACATGATCGGGGCCCGACCGAGTACGTTTAGATCAGTGGTTGATTTGGCTGGAATATTGTATGATGAGAGGGAGGTGATGGTGGCTGAGGGGAAGAAGACTGGTGGAGATAACCGGAACTGGAACAGGAAACGGTTTGGGCATGGTGGCTTTACCCCCAAATAACAAGAAAGCGACGGTGGATGATCGACGGGTGGTTGCAACATGCTTGGGAACAAAGAAGTGCGGTAAGTGTGGGAAGGAGCATACTGTGAGTGTAGGCTGGGGGTAAATGTTTGTTTCAAGTGCGGGAAGCCCGACCACATCTCTAGAGATTACAGAGTAGCGAGGTGCTACAACTATGGTGAAGTAGGCCACCTAAGTAGGGAGTGCAAGAAGCCGAGGGTAGAGAGTTCCGGAGCAGGGAGGAAGAATAGAACCGAGGAGCAAGGGCAAGTGCCAGGGCATTCACAATGACCAGGGAGAGGGCTAGGACAGCCCTGATGTTGTGTCAGGTACGTTTCTAGTAAACCAAACTCTTGTTTCTGTGTTATTTGATTCAGGTGCTAGTATAAGTTTTATTTCGGATGCCTTTTGTGCTAAGTTGCCCATTGGGTGTAGATGTATTGATGATCCATTCGATGTAGAAACTACCATAGGTAAGTCAACAAGGATTTCTGACTTGATTGAGGGTTGTGACATAGAACTAGAAGGTCATACGTTCCCTGCTAGACTGTTTGTGATGACCTTAGGCGGGTTTGATGTAGTCCTAGGAATGGATTTGTTAGCGGACTATGAGGCGAACATCGTGTGTTGCAAGAAGATGATTAGATTGACAGCACCTGACTGGAGTTCGGTGATGATATACGGTGATCGAGTTATGACGATTCCGAAAGCGATTTCGATGGCGGTGGCGGGAAAATTCCTGAGATGGGATGTAGTGCCTATCTGGCCTACGTAAAAGATGTGGACACGTTAACACCACAATTGTTTGATGTACCGGTGGTGTGTGACTTTCCCGATGTGTTCCCAGAGGACTTATCAGGTGTGCCACCGGATCGTGTAATAGAATTTCAAATTGACTTGATACCCGATGCTCAGCCTGTCGCTAAGGCACCGTATCGTTGCCCCCCTAAGAGATGAAGGAATTAATGGAACATGTGTAAGAGTTGCTGGATAAGGGTTCTATTCAGCCGAGTATCTCTCCATGGAGTGCTCCGGTTTTGTTCGTAAAGAAGAAGGACGGTAGCATGAGGATGTGTATCGACTACCGCGGATTGAACAAGTTGACGGTGAAGAATCGGTATCCATTACCAAGGATTGATGACTTGTTTGATCAGCTGCAAGGTGCCAGTTGGTTCTCAAGGATAGATCTTCGATCTGGCTACCATCAGCTGAAGGTGAAGGAGCAAGATATCCCTAAGACAGCTTTTCGTACGCTTTATGGACACTACGAGTTTCTCGTTATGTCCTTTGGTTTAACAAACACGCCAGCTGCTTTTATGGACTTGATGAATCGAGTGTGTCGGTTGATGTTAGATAAATCAGTGATTGTGTTTATCGATGATATCCTGATTTACTCGAGGAGTGAAAAAGAACATGACGGCCACATACGT
The DNA here is from genome assembly GCA_018326445.1 of Flaveria brownii. Taxonomy (NCBI): domain Eukaryota; kingdom Viridiplantae; phylum Streptophyta; class Magnoliopsida; order Asterales; family Asteraceae; genus Flaveria; species Flaveria brownii. The sequence goes on from BJCN01325582.1 coordinate 16,557, forward strand.
GAAGTGTTGGAGACATTAAGAAAAGAAAAGTTGTATGCTAAGTTCTCCAAGTGCGCGTTCTAGTTGCGCGAAGTTCAGTTCTTGGGTCACGTGGTAAATCCCTAGGGGATTATGGTAGACCCGGAAAAAGTGGAGGCGGTGATGCAATGGAAGTCTCTAAAGACGCCATCCAAGATTCATAGCTTCTTGGGATTGGCGGGGTATTATAGGAGATTCATCCAAGATTTCTCCAAGATAGCTTCTCCATTGACTAGGTTGACCCGCAAGGATGTGAAGTTCATATGGGGTCAAGATCAAGAGAAGGCTTTTGAGGAGTTAAAGGTGAGGTTGACGCAAGCTCCTGTCTTGTCGTTACCTGAAGGAAGCGAGGATTTGGTAGTCTATTCGGATGCTTCTTACTTAGGATGGGGTTGCGTGTTGATGCAAAGAGGGAAGGTTATAGCCTATGCATCCTGATAGTTGAAAGTTCATGAGATTAATTATCCTACTCATGACTTGGATCTAGAAGCTATGGTTTTTGCCTTAAAGATTTGGAGGCACTACTTATACGGAACGATGGGCACAATCTTCACAGACCACAAGAGTTTGAAGTACTTATTCGAGCAGAAAGATTTGAATATGAGGCAGAGGCGATGGCTGGAGCTCATAAAGGATAACGATTGTGAGATCCATTACCATCCAGGCAAGGCTAACGTGGTGGCCGCTGCCCTTAGTCAAATGGAAAGACCCAAGCCGATTCGGGTGAAGGTTTATCAGTTGATTATGACCTCTGATGTGATGACGCAGGTCAAGTAGTTTTAAGATGAGGAGTTGAAAGAAGATCATCTTAACTCTGAAAGGATGAGAGGTCTAGTCGTAGA
>BJCN01325583.1:0-11558 GCA_018326445.1 Flaveria brownii
GTTTTGGTTGTTTTCTTGTTTGCTTTCTTCCTTCAATCTCTATATAAGATATTGATCTCTGTATTTGTAACCAACACAAAAAAAAGAAATAAAAGCCTTCCTAGTTACCGAGAGTGGATGTAGGTCAGAACCGGACCGAACCACTATAAATCTTTGTGTGTTCTTGAGTGTGTGTTGATTGTGTTCGTGTGTGTGATAACGTTCGATCCTAACAAGAACAACAGAAAGACTCGATAGATCGACACAAATGAGGAAGAAATGGTTAACGTCGTGAACCGGGAAGAAAACAAATTCAAAACCCGAAAGATCTAACTTCTCAATCTAATTATTTAGGATCGGGAGAAGGTTAGCATGAAAAATTTCTGGTTTCTGGGCATCAGACATCTTGCCATCCTGAAGCATTCCTTTAGAACATTGAGAATTATAATTTTGATTAGAAATGGGCTCATAAATGAAAAAAATTAAGGATAATTTTAACAAAACTTACTATAGCAGAAGTCATGGTTAAATACTGCAGCCCAGCATTCAACAACACCATTTAGAATCCAAGTATCGATCGGGATCCAAATATTCAAACGACTTCCTATCGATCGGTTGTAAAACCTTCCTTTGTAGCAAATAATAATTTACTAACACATGATGGGCAAACATAATCAACAAACGCATTTATGCATGAAAAAATAGGGAGGCATGGGTAATTAATAAACAATGATATAATGGAACATTTAAGCTATATATATCGATTACACAGTAATTCAACACGAGACAACGGACTTACTTTTGCGCATCAGAACGACCAAAGAGAAATCGCCATATCTTGTCTTCAACTATTATAGTTCCGTGGTCCACATCAACAACTCGATTGTTGTACGAAGATTTTGCGACAACTAGCTTCAATGTTTTCCTCTTAGGATGCATGAATGGTGTTTTTGTCCTCATTTCTTTTATGCGATCACCAAGGGGGATGTTGTCTAGATAATCTACATCCGTCATTTCTGCAACCTCGTCAAACATTTGGGCGAGGCCAAGGCTGAATGACGGCCCTTCTGTTCACTTCCATTTTTTTCAGCACTTTTTTTCTATACTATCCATTTGTACAACTATTTTGGCCGCCACTTCGGGGTCTGACCAAAAGGCATCATTCGATGATGATTCGGTATCTTTCTTATCTGGTTCTTTATTTGACTTCTCTACATCTCGAGAATCCTTTTAGGCTGATTTTGTCGACATATGATCGGTTGGGTCAGGGACTTTTGCTTCCTCTAGAATCTCCATATTTAATGTAACAAACATGAACATATCCTTAAAGTTTTGTTGGTAAACCATCCATTCTTCAAATTCAGGGTAATCTAAAGTAGCTTCCCGCAAGCTAGGAAGCATCGTATCTGTCTCTTTAAGATTCCAACCTCCTAAGAAGTGTATCTAACATCATGAACTTGTACTTTCTATGCAAGCACAAACATTAACATCAAGCAATGGATATATTTTTCTTATGGAATATTAATTTGCATGGATGCATATCTTTTAAAGCTTGCATATGTGAAAAACCACATAATGAATTGCTTTTGATCAATACATAGTTACATACATATGAAGCAGAGGTGAAAAAGTACATCAATATTGTTGCAATTCATGCAAAGCATATTGAAAAGGCATTGGTTTAACAAAAAAGTTGGTGTAATTTAAAGTAGAAATAACCAATGCTCACACGAAACTATTATCCATAATCAAACCAAAAGATATTCACAACATATCATCTATGCGTAGTAAAAATTTGATTTTTAAATGATTTATGAAATCAAAAATTGGTCTTTAATACAATTAGATTTAAAAAAATAATATGTGGAAATGTGCACATGATCTTAAAAAAATTTATGTTTGATATTAAAATAAAAAGAATGTACTAATCGATTTCGTATGATCGGTCAAAAATATTAATTAAAAAATGATTAATCATCCTTAATAGTAAATGGTAATGTTAAGAAAGGCGTCAAATTCACAGGGAATCACAAGGAAGTGAGAGTAACAATTAACATAAGAACATTAAGCATTGAAAAGTAAATTGCTTTATAAATTTATTTAAGAAATAATTAAATTGACAAAATAAAAGTTTAGGTTTATAATAATCTTAGAGAAAAAGCAATTCACTTCGGGATTCCAGTTTGACAAAATTATGGTGACTTACACATGATAAGACTAAGTGGCAATTATGGATTAAAGGTTAAAGGACTTCATTCACACAATCACCAATTTGAAATATATAACCCTAATTCTAACAACCAATCACACAACAATTAAAGGAAACCAAGGTTATAAAAAACTAAAATTAGGTTTAACATAACCAAATCGTTTAAATAATCAAAACATTAATTAAATCCAATAGAACTTAAAAGGTTCAAGATCCAATCTCAAATATAAGTTACATACTAAGAGAAACTAAAACTTGCACAAACTCGTCGCCCGAAGAGAATCACAATTGATTTAGCCATTATCATCGATTCTTCAACACAATTGTGATTGATCATGTGAATTCAGATTATCTTGACGTTCTATGCTTTGGAGTGGTGAAAGATATGCATTTTCGTCCAAGAATGCTGTCTAAGAGGTAATTTTCATACCAGGGTTAATCCTCCTTTAAAACCCCTCAAATTAGGTTAAATTCTACCAAAACACGATGCCTGACATTGGTGGTGCCACCCCCTGTGTGTCATATTATGACAACCCTAAAAATAAGGTTAGACAATTTATGATTTTTATATATATCAACCATTAGTGGACTAACTATATAGATATATATATATATATATATATATATTTGATATGTATATGTATATTATACGTATGGATGCTTGCATGCATGAGAATTATGTATGCTTGGATCCAAAAGTACGTATGCATCTAATCATAGTCATAAGTTTTTAATACTAATATTGTTTGATCAAGTACAACCCAACTAAATATCATAATATAAACATCAAAGGTAATTTAGCATCAAAAAGAAAACTAAGAAAAACCTTAAAACTCTCATAACAAATAACTAAGCTACGATTATTAGCTATTCGATTAAGATCTAAAACTAAATCATTAACCTTTCCTAAAACTTGGCTCATTTAAGGAATTAAGCAACTAATTAACCTAACTAATAATAACTTAAAACTTAAGAATAACATTAGCTAGAGATCATGACATCTAGCACCTTGGACACTAACCACATTCCAAACTTGACACCTTGCATGCCTAATAATCATCAACATATCACTCTAGAATTTGATGTGATGATTACATACATTTAAGTCTTGACCGAGGAACACCATAAACACCACCACCTTCGGCCACATCCCTTCATCTCTCGGTTTATAAATCACAACCAACAATCACCATTCTCTCTTCATCTCTCGGTCACTTCACAAGCACAAACACCACAAACCACCTCACACCTCTCGGCCCTTACACAACCATCAACAACCGCGACCACCACCACCCTTGTTTCCTTCCTACCCTCGGCTCTAGAAACTACCATAATCAACCACCACCATCATCATCCGTAATCACCATCACCTTCACAACTCTTTCTCTCGGTTTCTATAAGCAAGTGACAAACACCCAAGCTTCATCATCTTCTCAAGTTGAGGATTCAAGACACCCCCACCATCCCTCGATCATCATCAGTTCCTCTTCCTCATCATTCACAAGGTTATAATCTCTTTAAAGTATCTAGAGATCAATAGTTACACATGTGTTATAAGCACATAGGTAACTAGTTTTGGTGTATCTAAACATCAAAACTAATCCTAACATCTTGAAATTCTAAATTTTCATGAACTCACAATAATGAAATGTTAAAAACTAAGAATTTCAGGAAACTTGTGACAAAAAGGAGATTTTGGGATTTATAGAAGATTAAAACCTGAAATATTAAGAAAATCAAGTAAAAATACTAAATAAAAGTGATTGTGGGAATAAACATTGAAAAATATTTTTAAAGATACTAAAATATCATTCTGTGAATTTTGATAGAAATGTAATAAGTAAAATAATTCATACAAATTATTTAAGGTAAATAAAAGAAAATTCTTAAAATAATAGAAATAAATTCGTAAAAATTCTAGAAAAATCACAAAATGATTCTCATATAACATAGAAGCTCCAGGAATTATTTTGTAATTTATTTCTTTTATGATTGAGATATGAATTTTTATGTGACCTGTACAGGAAAAATCAAAATAAATACTTAAACAGTGTAATAAATATTGAAAAATTAACTGAAGCCATGATAAATCTAACTCAACAGAATGTATAAATTTTATAATTTTTGGAGTTGTATAGCTATTTTTACTAAACTTTGAGATTATTGTAAAAATTACAGAAATAAATCTGCTGTGAGTTAGACATTGAGTAATATTCTGTAAAAATTTAGGAATTTATGGACGATAGTAACTATTTTTAGTAATTTATGATGATTTTGAAATAATTATAACAATTTATTTATGATAAAATGGAAGTTGGAAATTTTATGGTAATATTATCTAATAATATTGCTACTAAAATTTTAGTAATTGTTACCATATGAGGTTCTAAAAATTTTAAATAAATTTTTATATCTAACTTATAAAATTTATTTTTATAGGTTACAGTTTGGAGTAAAGGTGAGACTCATAACCCCATTTTGATATATATAAAGTTTTTGGGGGAAAAGGCATACTGTTTTATAATTGATGCATTATTTTGAGATTTTTGAGATATACTGTCATTTGTGATACAACCATTAATTCGGATGTGGAACCGTTGGATAATATAGGTAACGCTACTTAGGAAAATATTTCCTGCACCAACGGTTGAGTGTTGTGATGCTATATTATCTAATTTTATGAATTATTTCATGACAGTATGAATTATCAGATTAGTAAGAACAGGTTTGGTTGTAATTAATGCATCAAAAATATTTTATCTAGATTTAAACCTATGATCTCACCAATTTTATGTTGACTATTTTGAGTATCCTTTTTCAGGAAGCCATGACTAATAACATTGAATTCTCTTTTGATGTGTATAATGGATGGGGAGAAATAGTAGGAAGAGTTTGTGTAAACCTAACTGTCAACATCTACGATTTCAGTGTTGCGGTGGACGCTCATTTCCATCGTCTTTGAAGATGTTATAGTTAAATACTATGTTGTAATAGGATTATATCAAATTTTGAGTATTTATATATATGTATATGATGTAATCCTAACCTATTTTAATGGAGTATGTTATGTATTATTATGTGTTGATAATTGACTTTTGTAATCATTGTGTTCTGAACAAACAAGTCACATCCAAAATGCTTCACGCTTCCGCCGTATGTGACATATCACGGCGGAAGCGTGAAATGCTTGGGTGTGACTCTTTGGCTCAAAACATATTGATTACAGACAAACAATTATAAGGAACTTTAAACATAACATCATATACTTATATATATATAAGTATATATGTATATATATATATATATATATATATATATATATATATAAGTATATATGTATATATATATAGGTTACATATAAGTTCATATAAAATTTATCTATGCAAAGACTAATATATTTTTAATATGTAACCTAAATACAAAAAGTGTCTAATAACTGCTTCTTATTCTTCAATGGTAGTAGATGTGTGCATCCACCATTATTGTAGGCTCAAACACGTTTACAGTTATTTTGACACATCTTTCCAATAACTTCACCCCATCCGTTGTAAACATCAAATGAAAACATTACACTGCCAGTCATTCTGATTTCCTGAAAAAGCATACTTAAAATTGTCAACATAATATTGGTGAGAAACATAAGTTTTATAACTAAACACAATATATAGATGGGGTATAAATATGATTACAACCAAACATACTTATATGTTAGGTGATTTATAACTGTCACAATACAAATCACAAAATCAAATAATAGAGCATCACAACACTCATCCTGTTGGTGCAGGAAACACTTTTCCTAAGTAGCGCTACCTATATTTCCACACGGTTCCACATCAGAATTAATGGTTGTAGCTTATGGTAAAATGACAATATCTCAAAAAGTCTTACTTATTAGCACCAATCACAAAATAGTGTATTATTTCCCCTAAAACTCATAAACATAAAAACGAGGCTATGAATCTCACCTTAATTCTAGCGAAGTCCTATAAATAATTTATATGTTAGAAATATATCTTATTTATTTAAAAATTTTAGCACTTTATTTAGAAACTCCAAAACAGTAGCTGCTGCTACCCATATATGACCAAAATTTAATAGCAGTAACATTTGAAAATACAGATTTACATATAAAAATTTTAACTAATAATTAAATACAGATAGCTTTTTAGAATTTTTACAAGATTCACATAAAATAGCAAAATATAGCTACGGGTTTTAAGAAAATCACCAAAATTTACCAGAATAATTATTCTGAAGTCCATATTATTTTATAAAATTTTAGGTTATTAACTCTCAATGGGAAGTTTACTATGATTTTTACAAGTTTCATATAAATCAGAAAAATAGTTAAATGTCTCTAAAAATTACGAAATTCATACACAATGTTATATCATAAATGTATAATTTATATGAATTTTTCATAATTTAACTCACTGTTTTTCTGTTTCTTTCAATTTTCTATTTATAGATTATATTAAAATATAAAACTCAGTCATACAAACGAATTTAGTCACAATTTTTATTTGGGAACTTCTCTAAAATACAAGGATCATTATATAAATTTTTCAGATTTTTATCAGATTCAGAGCTTCTATATAATAATTATCTTTCTTTTCCTTAAATTAATTATATAAATTAATCTACTCAACATTATTACATCAAAATCAACAGATTATTATTTCTAATATTTGATAATAATTTTCTAGTTTTATTTCCACAGTCACAATCATTTAAGTATTTTATTTAATTTCATCAAGAATACTAATATTTTTAACTCTTTAATTTGTAATTTTTGTTTAAATCCTTGGTTTATAAAACCTTTAAGTTTTTAACTCTTAAATCCTATTTCTTAGTGATTTTTGAAATAAAAATCATGTGTTCATAAGTTCTTATAAGTATCCTTGATGATTAATCTTCGAGACTTTGATTATGTGTTTATTTATACACATACAACTTGTTAGTCATGTGTTTTGGAGATCTAACCTTGTTTTGATGAAGAAACTTAAGAACTTGTTTTGCTAGATTGCTTGATAATCGGGTGAGGATGATAGTCCTTGGATCACAAGCAAGATGAACAAAAGATGGTGATGATAACAAAACCGAACAAGATGATGGTGAGCTTTGGGAATCGTTGAAAAGCTGAGAGTGAACCGAGAGAATGGTGCTTGGTTGAGGTGGTAAATGGTTGTCATGGTGTTGATAACAAACAGAGAGAGAGAGGGTGGTGTTATGGTGGTTTTTGATTGTGGATAACAAGCTAAGAGAGGGGGAGAGGGGTGTTGTATGATGATGATGGTTGTGGAGAGTCCATTGGCTGAGAGGTAGTAGTGGAAGGGGTCATCATGGTGCTTAGTGTTAGAGTGGTAAAGTGGTGGTTATAGGTTTGCTTAGTTAGTTTCTTAGGTGATAGATGGCATATTTAAAAAATTATTAGTGTTAAGGTGGTGCTTAGGTGGCGGCTTGGGAGCATGGTTAGTGGTAAGGTGGCTAGGTGGCGGTTTTAGATGATTGGTGTTAATGGTGGTGCTTAGGTGGAGGGCTAAGGTGGTGATGGTTGCTAGGTGTCAAGTTGTGGTATTAATGACTTTCTTAGTCATTAAGATTAGGATTAGTCAAAGTTTTAGGTGCTTAATCAGGTTCCTTAGTCTCCTAATGAAACGATGCAAGGATTTAAGGTTGTGTGTTGTAAGGCCCCGTTCCAGGGGACCTCACAGTTGGTGATTCATAGCACTAAAGATACATACTAGTATACATTCCATAAAACAAATGCAGCGGAATTAATATCAAAATTCATCCATTTAATTAATAAAAACTGTAGCTAAGCAATACACCCATAATTGTTATCAGTTACAAAAGATTGTTTAACTGTATTACAAAGCAACAAAATTATTAATCATGAACGGATGTCAGTCTTGCCCCGCCGAGTAGCTTGCTCAGTGTGCCATCCTCAGCAATAATTACCTGCCAACTGAAAACATATAAAAGTATGCGTTGCTGAGTGAGATCTAGTTTTAAAAGTATAAAAATACCTTGTATGATCTGTATATATGAAAATACTTTTTTTTGTGGAAGTACATCTCTTACTCTTGTATATGAGCACACATTAACTATACAACAAGGCGATGTTTTCTTTCTTTACTGTGTACCTTGTTTATTTGTATTTTTTTAACTTTATCTTTCACTGTCTACATGGACCAATGAGCAATACCCTAAACTATGTGCGCGGAGAAACTGGTGTTGGGCCCCTTTACAATCTATAGTCTGAATTACTGTATACAAGGCCGGCCCAGACACCTAGGGCATGCGAAAGGTCCGCCAATATCAATTGATTGGCCCCGTGAGCATAAGGGGTAGCTAACCCGCATCACAGTTGAGCTAACGACAACGAGGTCGTGCACCTCCTATAAGGTTGCAAGACTTGTTAACTCTTTAATTAAGTTCCACTTCTCTTTATCTCTACTCTTTCACTTTGATAAAAATAATACTTGCCTTTATGATCATATGCACACCACATAGGTCACACAATAATAATTACTATGATCATAGGAACAACTCATAATATGCAAATATAATAATAATTAAAAACCCTAAGTCAAACTTGGGTCAAACCATAATGATTCTGTTCTACTCAAAATTTCAGAAAATACTCTAAGTGTTCTAGTCGCATGAGCACTATACAGGCGTACGAGGCCTGTTCAGACGCATGGGCACTATTTAGGCGGTTCATTACTTAGACGTTTGGAGAATCCCATACGCATGGGCACTATTCAGACGCTTCAACACTTAAATGTTTGGGGAATCCCAGACGCATGGGCACTATTTGGACGTTTGTCCCTCAATTAGGCGTCTGTCAAATTCTCAGACGCATGGGCTACTGTTCAGACGGTTGGGGTTTACACTTAGCCCATTTTCATTTAGATGCATGGGCCTGTTTAGACGCATGGGTACTATTCAGGCGGTTGGGCTTGCACTTAGAAGTTTCTAAGGCATATCCTAGGCGGTTAGGACACTGTTTGGGCGGTTGGACCCTGTTTAGACGTTTTGGGCATACTTAAACTTTCTAAGGCAATTCTAGACGGTTAGGGGTACTGTTTGGACGGTTGAACATCCTGTTTAACATATTCATAATATATTACAAATCCCAATCGTTTTCCTTACTTGTTCTAGGCTTAATCACACTATCCTAAGTATAACTAACATATAACAACCATAAAACATTATTATACACACCTAAACACATACGGGCATTAAAGTATCTTTTGTAAAATGGTTTTACATACATTTTCAGCCCCAAAATGTTTAAAACAAGTAAAAATGTGGGGTCTAGAACTCACCTTAGTAGCTTTCGAACTTAAACTCTTCTCTTGAACTTTCTCAGACGTTTTCAACACCTAAAAACTCACCAAGCACATATTCGAACACACATAAGCACACATAAGCATATAACCGAGGCTAAGTCTAGCCAAGAACAACTTAATTACATGAATTCTTACCTTAACTTCGACTTCTTCTTCTTGTTCTTCAAATATTCGAGAGCTTCTGCTCTTTCTCTCTTCTTTTCTTCTTTTGGTCGACAAAAGAAGTAAGAGTTGGTATGTATATGGGCGGCCATACCTCAATCCTATTAAAATATTTGATTTTTGTACTTATTTGCACTTTACCCCTTTCCACTATAGCTTCTTTTTATTTCCTTCAAGATATTTCTATTTCCTTTTTATTTTGACTAGAAAGTTTTAGGTGTTACAAGTCTACCCACCTTAAAGAGGTTTCGTCCCCGAAACCTGTCACTCTTCGAATAACCGTGGGTAGTGTTGCCTCATTTCCTCTTCTCTCTCCAATGTAGACTCGGATCCTTTTCGGTGTTTCCACTGCACCCGCATAAGTGGAACCACTTTATTCCTTAGCCTTTTCTCCTTGCGATCGATGATTGCCACTGGTTGTTCTACATAGTTAAGCCGTTCATCCACCTTGATATCCTCCAGTGGTACAACCACGTCTTCATCAGATAAGCACTTTCTCAAATAGGATACGTGGAATGTGGGATGAATCCCACTTAACTCATCCGACAACTCAAGTGGATAGGCCACCTCCCCTACTCGTGCGACGATTCGAAAAGGTCCTATGTATCGCGGGCTTAACTTATATCGTTTCCTAAACCGAATGATGCCCTTCCAAGGTGAGACTTTCAACATAACCCTGTCACCCACCTGAAACTCAATCGGTCTACGTCTCTTATCAGCATACGACTTCTGCCTATCTTTAGCTGCCTTAATAAAGTATTTGATCTTTTCCAGGTTCTCAGTCGTAGCCTCAATCACCTCAACACCTCCCAGCTCTTTCTGCCCAATGTCTCCCCAACATACGGGCGTCCTACATCTTCTACCGTATAACATCTCATATGGTGGCATGCCAATACTGGCATGATAACTATTGTTGTATGAGAATTCTACTAACGGTAAGTCATCATACCAACTTCCTCCAAAATCAATCACGCACGCTCGAAGCATATCCTCGAGTGTCTGGATCGTCCTTTCAGACTGACCATCTGTCTGTGGATGATAAGCCGTACTAATGTGTAATCTCGTCCCCATGGCATCATGGAATTTCTTCCAGAATTTAGAGGTAAACCGAGTGTCGCGATCGGACACAATAGACACCGGCACACCATGACGAGCTACAATCTCCTTGATAAATAGATCCGTGAGCTTCTCAGAAGAATACGTCTTTCGGATCGGTAGGAAGTGAGCACTCTTTGTCAAGCGATCAACTATCACCCATATAGCATCATACCCTTTCGGGGTACGTGGTAACTTCATAATGAAGTCCATGGTGATGTGCTCCCACTTCCACTCAGGTATATCCAATGGTTGGACTTTCCCGTACGGCTTCTGGTGTTCCGCCTTCACCTACAAATAGGTAAGGCATTTACTCACATACTCCGCTACCTCGCGCTTCATACCCAGCCACCAGTAATTTTTCTTCACATCGTGATACATTTTGGTAGCACAAGGATGAATGGAGTATCGATTTTTATGAGCCTCGTCCATGATCTTTCCATGTATGTCCCCGTAACGAGGAATCCACATTCGCCCATATTGGGTTCTAACACCAAGAGTGTTTTCACCCAACTCTGCGACTAGACCTCTCATTCTTTCGAAGTTAAGATGATCTTCTTTCAGAGCCTCGTCTTGAAACTCCTTGACCTGTGTCATCACGTCAGAGGTCATAATCAGCTGATAAGCCTTCACCCGGATCGGCTCGCGCCTCTCCTTCCGGCTAAGGGCATCTGCCACCACGTTGGCCTTACCCGGATGGTAATGGATCTCGCAATCATAATCCTTTATGAGCTCCAACCATCGCCTCTGCC
>BJCN01325611.1:0-24632 GCA_018326445.1 Flaveria brownii
ATGGAGCATCAGCAAAGGAGCCGAACAGGCGGAGGTAGGAGCATCGCTGGAGATCGCAGGGAAGGAGATGAAGCCGACTGGCGGACGGTTTCCAACAGGAAGAAGAAATCTAATCCTCAACATCGACACTTCGCAGATCACCCGTCGGTCACAACCTTTTTTGTTTCAAACATTCCTGAAGGAAGCTCAGCAAACAAACTATGGAGAATGTTTGAAGGGTTTGGGGAGTTGGTGGACTCATTCATGGCTAAAAAGAAAGATAAGCAGAAATCTTGCTTCGGTTTCATTAAGTTTAAAGGTATTCGGGATCCATACCTTATGGAGGGCAAACTAAACACGGTGAAATGGGACGGGGCAAAGGTTTCGGTTAACTTGGCAAGATTCGATAGATATCACAGGCCGATTAACTACAATCATTCACCACCTTCGGATACTCGGAAGGTTGATAATCAAACTCAAAAGGTTACTACTACAACACAGTTGCCTAAATGGCAACCTATTAACAATGGTAGGTCATACAAGGAGGCTTTTGTGGGGGATCAATTAAATTCGCAGGAGACCACTGAGTACACACTCAAATTGAATGAACCATCCTCATCCTATTCTAAACACTGTTTGGGCAGATCAATATTGGTGAAGGTGAAAGATCTAAACACATTGCGGAGTCTTGATTCTTTGGTTGCTAAGGCTGGATACCCGAAGGCTGCTCTTGCATATGTGGGGGGTTTATCCGCTCTTGTCACCCTGAAAAATTCGGATGAGGTAAAAGATTTTCTGCACGAAAAACGATTGTTATGGAAAAACCATTTTTTGATGGCGGAAGTGTGGTCTGGGCAAATAGTCCCTTTCGAAAGGATCGCAAAAGTTAAAGTTCTGGGTGTGCCTATTATTATTCGGGATAGTTCTGTTTATGAGAAAATTCTTCAATGTATTGGCATGCAAGTATTGCAATCCCAATTTTCATGGATGAATTCAGACAACTCGGTGGGGAAATGTTTGATCTTAGCGCAATCGGGGGTACGTATTAACAAAAAAGTTACTATAAACTGGCGCTCAACGAATTTTGAAGCCTGGATATGGGAATGTGATGAAGACTGGTGCCCTGAGTTTTGCATAAACACGGACACGGTCCAAGCTTCCACCGATCGGAGACATGTCGGAGTAGACGAAAGAACGGCTGAGGATGTAAACCCATCTCCGGCGGGAAACTCAACCGACCCCATGCATGAGGTTCCCAATGCACGTGCTGATAATGTTAATAATGATTCTTTGCATGCGGAGGGGGTGGTGAAACAACCGACGCCTTTCTCAAGTGTGGGCCAGGCTTGCTTAGATGAACGACCGCCAATCGTTTTCAATATGGGCCTGTGTAATAGTCCGGCCCAAGCCCAGAATCGTAGACTCAGGAAGCGGCCTAGAACTTTGCGCAGCCCATCCCCACCTTTGCCTTCTGACTTTGGGCTTGGTTGCAGATCCCACCCTCCAAATCTGGATCAGATGTCAGTCGCCACTGCTTCTGAACCTGAGTACGGGACTCACCCTCCAGACATGGATACAATGTTTGTTCCTGATCTCAATGTAGCGGCAAATTCTGGCCATCGTCCGGGTGATCAAGATGATTTGGAACCTCAATTAAGGTCTGACAGGACCGATCAATCATTTGATTCTCCCGGGGACCCGGAGCAGAGCAACTTAATGGAGGAGTGCCTGGTTAATTTAGAAGCGGAAGCTACAATGCAAGTCGGCTTGGTCACTGGATTCAACATGCAAGGATTCGATAAGGAGGTGAGGGAGGTCATCATTGGTGAAGGAGGTAAATCGTTTGTGCAATGAATTGTCTCTCTTTGAATATTAGGGGTACTGGCCATCCCCAAAAGGCCAATTGGGTTAAAGGCATCAAAACAAGCCATGGAATTCACTTTATCTCCATTCAAGAGACTAAAGTTGAACATACTTCAATCTTCAAGATCGGGCAATTCTGGGGAAAATCCTATTTTGAGTTTGATACGGTTCCATCAAGTGGGAGGTCTGGGGGGCTTTGGTGTATTTGGGATCCATCTATTTTTGTCAAAACGGGTGTGATTAAAAATAGACATTTTATGGTTGTATCTGGTAATTTAAGATCAAATGGTGTTCTCATCAATGTAGTCAATGTTTATGCGCCTAATGACCCAATCGCGCGCAACGATCTTTGGAGCTCTCTTTTGCTAGTAAAGTCTTCCCTTTCGGGTCTGTGGGTTTTCATGGGAGACTATAATGAGGTCCGTTTCCAAAGTGAAAGACTTAATTCTGAATTTGTTATGTCGCAAGCAGTGAAATTCAACAGTTTTATAGAGGAGGGTGGCCTTGTTGAATTTCCGATGGGTGGGGCTAGATTCACATATATTGGAAATCAAGGTCATAAACTAAGTAAACTCGACCGGTTTTTGGTATGCAATTTGTTCGCCGATCAATGGCCTATGGCCTCTGTTTTGGCCCTAAATCTGGAATACTCCGATCATCGTCCCATCGTATTATCGATATCTAACTCTGACTTTGGAGCTATTCCTTTCAGATTTTATAACTCCTGGCTGGATAGGGAGGGTTTTCTAAATCATGTATCACAATTATGTCGATCTTTTCACTTTGTTGGGTCCCCTGATAAGGCACTGGCTGCAAAATTGAAGTTCTTAAAAAATGAGATCAAAAGATGGATTGCGGAGGATAATAGATCCAAAAATGGTGCTGTTGATTTATTGAAGAAAGAATTACAGGTATTGAATCAGAAACTGGATGAGGGTAACATGGGTCTTTCGGACATTGAGAGAAGGAACACCCTCCTTGCTCTCACTGCGGAGCATGACAATGCCCGAACACGGGACTTGAGACAAAAATCAAGAGAGCGTTGGGCTCTGGAGGGCGATGAAAACACGGCCTACTTTCATTCTATTATTAAATCCAATATCCGTAATAATAGAATTAACGGCCTTGTGGTGGAAGGTGCTTGGGTGTCCTCGCCACTCGCAATCAAGGAGATTGTCCTTAGGCATTTCGAACAAAGATTCAAGGAACCGCTGGGAAATCGACCTTCACTGTCGTGCTTTGAACTCCCATGTCTTGATGATCAAAGCGCGTTGGAGCTTATATCCCCTTTCTCTAAACTGGAAATAAGGAAAGCTGTAAAGGATTGTAACGGTGATAAAGCCCCGGGTCCCGATGGCTTTAACTTCATTTTTATAAAAAGATGTTGGGATTACTTTGAAGATGATTTTTTTCATTTGTTTAAGTTCTTTCATGAGCAATGCTCAATCTCTGCTTCTTGCACTGCTTCCTTCATAGCTTTAATCCCGAAGACTTTGGATCCTGTGGAGTTATCAAACTTCCGCCCAATTTCTCTCATTGGTTGTATCAACAAACTTGTGTCAAAGGTATTAATGTTGAGGTTGAAAGGTGTCATTCAAGGGCTCATTTCGCCTGAGCAATCTGCATTTCTTGCAAACAGAAGCATCATGGATGGTCCCCTCATTCTAAACGAGATTCTATCTTGGCTCAAAAAATCAAAGATGTCGGCGTTCTTCTTTAAAGTAGATATCGAAAAGGCATTCGACACGCTAAATTGGAGGTTCTTAGACTCGATCCTTCAGCAAATGAAATTTCCATTAAAATGGAGACAGTGGATTATGGCGATCATTTCTTCAGGGCTACCATCTGTTCTGGTAAATGGTGCTCCAACTCAACAATTCTTAACCGAAAGGGGTCTAAAGCAAGGGGATCCGCTATCACCTTTCTTGTTCATAATCGCAATGCAGGCTCTTTCTTCGGTCGTCAAGAGAGCCATTTCTGTGGGATTATTTCATGGTGTTCGTTGCTCTCCGCATGGACTGACTTTGTCTCATTTCCTTTTTGCGGACGATGTCATCTTTTTGGGAAGTTGGTCCATAACAAATGTTAAAAATATTTGTCGTATGCTGCGATGCTTTTATCTTGCTTCGGGATTGAGAGTCAATCTTTCTAAAAGCAGTATCTACGGTATTGGAGTTGCTCAAGATGAACTAGATCTGGCAGCCTCTTACCTTCACTGCCCAATTGGTTCGTTTCCATTCAAATACCTCGGCCTTCAAGTTGGTGCAAACATGAACTTGGTCAAAAATTGGAAGCCTGTTATTGATAGCTTTCGGGCAAAACTTAGTATTTGGAAAGCTAAAACCTTATCAATTGGTGGCCGAATAGTACTACTCAAGTCCGTTATGAATTCGCTTCCAATTTATTACTTCTCTTTATATAAAGCACCAATTCAAGTTATTGATCTTTTGGAGAAACTAAGGAGGTTGTTTTTTTGGGGAGGATCCGAAGAAGCTTCGAAGATAAACTGGATTGCTTGGAAAAACGTCATTGCTCCGAAAAATAGTGGCGGCCTGGGTTTCGGTTCTCTAAGGGATATGAACCTAGCCATGCTCTCTAAATGGTGGTGGCGTTTTAAGACAGACAATTTGGGGCTATGGAAGCAAGTTATTTGGGCACTACATGGGTCATCAAGGTCGTGGTCTTTTATCCCTGCCAAGATATCCATCTCTGGGCCATGGAATAACATCGTCAAGATTAATTCGTTCCTTGATCAATATGGCATTAATATTCCATCTATCATGCAAGCTGTTCCGGGAGATGGTAGTTCAATTCTATTTTGGTTTGATTGTTGGGTGGGAGACGAACCCCTTTACTTGAGGTTTCCATCTCTATTTAGCCTTGAAACACACAAACATTGTCTATTATTGGAGCGTTTGGTTTTAACAAGTAATGCCCCGAAATTCATGTGGAAAAGGCCTCCTGCCACTGCTGCCGAGTTTGATGAACTGGGGATCTTAATGCAGCTCCTGGGGACGGTATCTTTTTCGGGGTCGCAGGATCGATGGATTTGGAAAATCGGGTTTAATTCGGAATTTTCAACTGCAAGTATCAAACTTTTAATGTCAAAAAATATTTCCAGTGGTGTCGGGCAACCAATATTCTGGAACAATTGGGTTCCAAGTAAGTTATCCGTCTTGGCGTGGAGAGCGGAACTACATCGGCTTCCAACTTTAATATCGTTGGAGAAAAGACGCATTCAGGTTCAGAACACGCTTTGTCCTCGGTGCTGCGAATGGGATGAAAGTGAAGATCATATTTTCCTAAACTGTCGTTGGGTGCAAGATGTCTGGTTTGAAGTGGTCAGGTGGTGTAAGCTGCCACGGTTTCTCCCTTTCTCCATTCGCGATCTTCTTGATACCAACACGGCGTTTAAAGGATCTTTCAAATGGAGGAAGGTGGTTCAAGCTATTTTTCTTACTACGATGTGGATGATCTGGGACACTAGGAATAAGCTGGTTTTTGAAAGAAAGCAACTCCCATTGAGTAGTGTCATCTGTGAGATCAAATCAAGGAGTTTCCTTTGGATAAAATGCAAAGCAAAAATGGATTCCATCACTTGGGGTCAGTGGGAGAATTTCGATTTGGGTCATGCGGTATTTTAGATACAGGTCCAATGGGTTGTTTTTATTATTTCATGCAGTTGTTTGGTGATCTTTCTGTTGTTGATATGGTGTATGTTTCCCTAGCAACTTGCTAGTTTTAATAATATCTTTTGTTGGCCGTTCAAAAAAAAAAAATGTGACTTTTCTTTTCTTTTGTAATGTTATTTGAAAATTGTCTGTCTTTATGAGGACCATGGTGTAACCTTTAATGATTTATGAATTAATTTTAGCACTTAAACATAAGTCCATGCAACTTCCTTTAGTAATTGTCCCATCCCCATCTTCAGTCCACTTTATTCCATGCATATCCATAACTTATTGAGTAAATTATGGTTTTTATCCATGTGTCTGGATTCTATATATTCGACTAATTAATACTATCATTAAACTAAAAACAACCAAAACGAAAATGCACTGATATTACCAATCTTAAAAAAGGAAAGATATTGTATAACTATCATATAATTTTATTAAAATGAGTTGATTGGTCGAGAGATGATAAAGATGAATAAAAGTGATAATATATGCGCAATCGTCAAAGATTTTAAGGACAAAAGCTACAATAAAAACATGATTAAAATAAATTATTTGTGTGTTGGATGTATATTTAAAACGGAGGAGGAGGTAAAGTTGATTAAGACCATAGCATTGTTTATAGCAAAGGTGTGTGTAGTGGATGATGAAGATTCTCCAACCTCTTAATAGTTTATATTATTTTTTTCTACCTTTTATTTCGTTATCATGTCTTAAAGAAACTAAGATAAAAAAACAAATGTTTACATATATATATAGTAGAAGGGTGCCCGCGCAATACAGCGGGACGACATTTTACATTTGACACGTGCATTTAATATTTTGTTATTCTTGTAGTAGTTTTACAAAAGTTTATTATATTTTTCCTAACCTAAAATTTAAAACAACAGATAAATGAGTTCTGCATGACGACTTGTATATACGCATTAACTTATTGTACCTCACAAAATACAGATCGTTTCAGCAAAAAATTTACACAAAAATGTTTAAAAATAAAAACAGGTTAAGTTGTAGTCTAAAAACGTTTTTTAATGTGATAGATTAAAAGATAGAGCTAAAATCTTAAAACATATTAAGTTTTTATGGCGTATGGGTAGATAATATAAAATTTTATGCAAATATTAGTAAGTGTAAGGTTATTGTGTAATTAATTATAAGAGGTAATGTGTAAATAATGTTATAAAAACTATTTTATCCTTAAAAGTGGTTGTATCTTATACATTGGATATACTAAGTGTTCTTAATTTTATGGTATTTTAAAATACACATCTCATATGTTTTATATATAGTATAGATATTTTAGAAGCTAATTGTATATTGAGATTTGTTAGTAGAAATGATGTTTTAGTTTCAAATCTTTATGAACTTAGTGCTAATTTTGTTCATTTAAATCATGAAGATATAAATGGTGATGTGAGATTAACCATAAGCAACACTAGAGAGTGTGGGGGTCTTTAAACCCTTTGACCGGTCAAGGTTTCTATTAATAGGGTATTAATATATTTTTTTTTTGTTTGTTTGTGATTCCTTATTTGAAATTTTCAATACCGTCACTAGCTTAACTTCTTCATTTCTGTGTGTACGTGTTGTGATTCTAGAAATGAGTATAACACTTTGCATTTTTTTCTGAAACAAACACGAACGTATATGTAACTAAAATTACATGGAATAAAAAACAGTTAGATGATAAATGTAGGTTTATATTGCATCTTCACCTTAATCATGGATCGAATTTTGAATCCGCCCTAAAGTAACATTACGTGCATTTATAATACATTATCCGAAATTAAGATCGATTAAGTTTGTTTTATACGTTGAAAAATATATAAAAAATGAGTTAGAAAAGGAAGAAGGATAAAAAGAGAATGGACCTATAAAGATTCATTTGGAATATTAGAGAAAAAGCATCAACATCTTTTTTAAAGTAACCATCTAACACTTTAACTCAAACCGGAAAACCAAATAAATCATCGTGAAGTAGCACCATGATATACATACTTTCGATTCTTTTATATATTACAATGATATTTTTGAATTATCTAAAAATTATATATAAAAACTGATTATAGTAAGCTTATCAGAAATAACATTACATAGTTGGTTTAAGAGAAATGAAAGGAAAAGAAATAACTATTGTATATTTTTGTGCTGGATTTTATGAGTTTAATTTCTTTTAATGGTTTTATTTGCTAAAGACGAGTAGTCACTTTTAAATTAATCAATCAATTAAGTTTTCCTTGATGTATGTTTTTTTACCTTTTAATGACAACTATAGTGTTTAAGAAATTGATCAACATATGATGTTTGTAACCTTCGTTTTTTTTTTATCAACCAATATTATTCTTTTTGTTTTGTTGTCGGGAAATACTACCCGAATGGATACTTTTTGAAGATCAAACATCTTGAATAACAAGTTCTCTGTTTAACCACAAATAATGCATCCAAGACGTGTTGGTCAGAATATGAGGTAAGGGATTTCTTATAAATCAACGTCTCTTCTACGGTCATTGTCATGTTACAATCGTTGTTGTTAACACACTCGTCGCATCTTTCTGCATCATGTCGTGCTGCCCATAATTAATTCAAGAATATAACCTTTAAACCATCCTAAATCCTCTCAATCATGTGAATAAATACAATGACAACTATTTACAAAAAGTAAATAAATGCTTTTTAATAAATCAGAAAACGATAGGGATCTTTGTAGTTTTTACATATGGGTCCTTTCATGTTCTTATTTCAACTCTCCTTTCACTTGCTTCAATGTGTATCTTTATATCACATAGTCCACCATGAAAGAACCACATAAATAAAGATGAAAAAAGTAAAGCAACTTGACCTTGATGATACCATAGCTACCTTCAATAATGTTCTTGATAAAGGGAATAATATGTAATGTACGTTCTTGGATGCACCCTTTTACTTACCATCTGCATACATAAAAAAGAAGGTATTTTTTATGTCAATAACAAACCAAACAAACACTTTCAATCATATATATATCGTATAAAAATTCGACTTTACTTTAAACAAGTTCATTATATGATCAAGATTCAAAGTAGTCAAGTACCTTTTCGGTCACAAATTCTGGTTAAGAAAGATAGAAACACAATCATCACTGCGACACCAGCTATAATCCCAATAATTATTGCTAATGTTTTGTCCACATCGCCATCGTCACCATCTGCATATATAGTTTCACTTTGAATCAATCAATATATAAGTTCCATCTGATTCATCAGTTGGTCAAAACCTCTCGAGTCTTTGTTAACTTCTTAAGTATTACGTGATATAACACATATCGATATGAGTGAGCTATATCGTGAAGAACACAAACAAAGGACATAGATGAGGATTTAATCCGTGGACTATTAACCTTTTATATATTGAACTTAAATGTATGTTAAGCTAGCAAAAAAAGAGTACTAGGTTCATATGGCCTTGGTTTTCTTTTACAAATATAGAAAATGAATAAGCGCAATAAAAACTATGAGCTACCCAAGCTACATGTAAAAAATGTTAAAAGGGTTCTAATCTCACACCACCCTTATCTGATCTCACACTTAAACAGTTGACTAACATCAGTCAATAGATGATGTCAGCCCTAAAGCCTGTAACGACCATTTTGCATATTTGCAAATGACTATTTGCAAGTGGTGTAGGATTAGATTTCAGGTGTTGTGGGTATAGTTTGATACATAAATACTATTAATAATTTTAAAACTATCTAATGATTAATATTCCTATTTATTTTAAAAATGAAACTTGTGTAAATATGAGATAATATGATTTAGGGGTCTCTAGTAGATATCAATACATTAGTTAGTAGCAACACCTTGGTGTGGAAGTAATAAGTTCCCATGCATACACAAAGAAACTTTCCAAGAGAGTTTAATCATGCAGCAAGTAAATATAACACAACCACCACAAACCACCAGCTACCACGGTGGAAGTGGCGGAGCAACCGCTTACCACTTCTCGAATGGAACCCACGTTCAGAATATCGCACATAACACTTCCCCAAGTACATATCGCCCCAAGCGGATGCCCCACAGTCGGATTTTAGCCGTTCACCAGCCTCTGTAAGACAATCTTGACACTCACTCATACTCAAGTCTTGTACACACTGAGCCACACCCTGCATACCCCCAGACCCACCCACACGAAAATACTGCCCGTTTCCAGCAGCCATATACGCCAACACAGCATCTCGACGACTCAAAGTATCTGAGTTAAAGCCAACCGAGGGCCCACACTTCTTAAACACCTCAGTTTTGTCATCAACCCCTAAGAATGCTGAACTATCATACTTCACAAAACACCCATCAAGCTGCATGGCTCCACCTTTTGCCCCAGGGCAAATGACACCAATTCGACTGACGGCGTGGGCCACACAATCTCTGCAGTCAGGTGCGCTGAGGTCACCGCGACACTGGAACAGGCCGTAGATAATGTCAGACTGTGTGGACCCCGGGACCGAGATCTTGAAATTGTTGAAGGTGGAGAAAGAAGCCGAGTTGACTAAGGAAGTGAGCACAGAGTTGACATTTGACTCGTAGGGTGAGCCGGGTGTGAACCGGGACTGCGAGCATCCGCCATAGATGAACGAGTCTGTTGCAGATGATGATAGGTGGAAGAAGAGAGGAAAGATGAGGGATGAAAGACAGAGAGCTGGTGGAAACATTTTTAGCAACTTTTGTATGTGTGTGGGAGAGAGGAATCATAACATATATTTCGTTGTGGAAGTTGTAGGTGATGGGCAATAATTGAGTGAATGTGGGAGGAATGATTTTGTCATAAAGTTTATTGTTTAACTTTAATAAACTTATGATTGAATTTGTATCATATGTTCATTGTACTTCCATTCTTACAGTTTGTTAAACACATACAGGTCAAACTCGTATTCTTACCATATATAACCGCTGTTTGTGAACAGTTAAAACCAATTAAACTTTTCAAACCGATATAAATCGACCCTATTGAAACTTACGCAGTTTAGTTTACAGGTTTGTCTCATCAGAGGAAATAGGTACGTTCATTTGTTAGTTTACAAGTTAAAACCCAAAACCGGCCATGTAAATCAAATTAGACATTTACCTTTGTTACATTTTTTTTCCATTTTTGAAATACAGTCCTTCGTATGCAGCTTGTCACGAATCATCTTTGATTTTACAAATTAATATAGACTAACACTATTAGAATTTCTTTTTAAGATTTATTCAAACCTTCAATCCAAATTGTTTTGCCCTGGCGAAACACCAATCGGTTTAGTTTGGTTTATCAGTTCGAAACCATAGTTAATGGTTCCAAGTAGAGTTTTCGTTAAAAGCGATGTATCAGAGGTTGTCAAGTTCAATAATACATCTAAATTCTAATTTGATTTATATGCCCCCTTTTGGTGTTGCCTTTGTGTTGGTAAACAATGGCAAATGAATAACTTATATTATTAATTAATTACAGTTTTCAAATTTCTTTAAAATCAGAGTTCCAACTTGAGGAATTTTGGTGGGGTATTAGTATCAATCAGAACCAGAGAATGAAAATCATCAGCATCAGGCATCAAAGTGAATCAGAATCAGTCAAAACAAATATTAATTAGTAGCCAATGCATTCTTTTAACATTGGGACATTAAGCATGTTGAATATTACATTTAACCAACATTCAGTCTGTTTAGCAGCCAGGGTGCGGTTAATTTAGGTAACTATATACGTAATATCTCATCTAAGATACTTTACTTACATAATACAACACCTCAACACAAGTCCCTTCGGGTCCACCCTCCCCTCGTCATTTCCTGCAACATACGACACACAGGTGAGGAAAAAATATAAATGGTGTGCATTTAAGGTTTTACAGGTAACAATATAAATTGAGATAAAATAAAACACAAATAATAAAGGCACCTTCAGAAGGCTGAGTAAGTTTTCTGTTTTGTGGAGAGGTCATTTCTTTTTTGAGTTGAGTCAATATGTTCTCCATTGTGTACTCTCGTTGCCAATCAGCAAGCATGGGGAAAAGAGACGGCTCCACCTGGAACATTTACGGCACCTTGAGATTATTTATAAACAATTTATCCAAATATCAATGGTTTATTGAGGAAAACAGTACACACCACGCCTGTCTCCGGGTTCACACAGCTCATGTTTATTCGTGACTGAAATTTCACACTCGGTGGTTTTTCTGGATACTCGAGGCTGCAAAATAGTTTCAGCTGATAGATGCGCCCTTCATGAACAGTCTGACATGTTGCATCAAAGAGATTGATAAAGTTTAGTTTGTATGTTGGTTAACAGGAATAAATATTAAAGATGTGACCGATAACAAAAATTAAGATAGTGGAAAGACATTTTTAAGAAAACTAACATTAGCAGGACCTATGATGGTCCCTGTCCATGATTGCATGTATACATCATCAGCATCATCCATCCCATAGCTTACAGTTCCATCACCAATTCCTTTTTCACCTCTTTCAAGCTCCTCAAGTAATCTAAAGCTTCTTGGAACTAAATTGAATAGAGTATATGTCAAACATCATGACCAGCTGAAGTAACACACTCACTAACGCATAACAGTTCACATACAAATACCTAAAGAAATCGTATATAATCTAATGAAATGATGCAGATATTATCGATATGCGAATCAGCAGAATCATGCCAAAAATAATTTATACATCTATTTCATGCACACAGATTATAGATGCAGGGTAATTGTATCATATATATAACAGATGATTGCAAATGATTGAAAGCAGGACGGAACAAAATGGGAAGTTTTTAAACCTTGTGTTTTTTTTTCATGTATTTTGATTGCATTGTACCCCTTTAAATTGCTAATTTGCTGCATAGAACCCTCTGTTTCTTTCATGAAGTCAATGAAATGCCCTCTCTACTAAAAACAAACAAAAGCAACTTTGTTCCCTTTGCCCTTCAAGATGTTGACCAAAGATTTTATATATACTATACCACAAACATATAAGTACACACACATAAACCACATACCCTCATACACTTCCAGTTAAACCATCCTATACTGCTCCCTTTCAGAAAAAAACATACAAAAAGCTAAACCCTGACTTTATGGATCAAATAGCCTCCTATTAACATTAAAACAGATGTTGAATCTAACAGTCATGATGAAAAAAAATGGTAACCACACACCACTTTAACCTTATAAGATCTATGCTAGTGGTAAACATTTATCACAAACAATTAAACAGTAACCCTTTTGCCAGGAACTAAGGCTATACCATCCACTTATCAAATTGTTAAAATGTAATATATGTATATGCACGTTCAAAAACTTGTATATGTTTCCACTTCATAACTAATATCCATTCTGCAGAAGAGAAAAGAAATAAAGAATTTGCTTGAAATAAGAGTCACATCTTGCTTAGAATGACCAAACATCCTCTAGCAAACCACTCATAAAAAACATTCTCACTTTATGACCAGTTAAGTTTTCCAAATATGGTACATGATTTCCCACTGCAAGCAAACCATAGTGCACATTGAAGAATTGTGCTTCTAGACAAAAACAAACACCTTATAAGGTTTTTATGCACTGTCAACCACTATAATCTAGCAAGTAGCAACTGTAGAGATAATTATAAGAACTAGAGCTTGAATCCACCAAATAATCCCAATGATCTTTCAAGTCTAATTAACTTCAATAGTTCAGTAATAACCACATAATTCGCTAATCCAACACATCTGAACAAATTCAAGAGCATAAAGTCATAGAAGACGACGAATTAAACTAATTCAAAGCACATAAGCCCGATTGACGTCAAACAAACAGTATAATCAGATCGAGGAGCAAAAATTAAGAAATACTTGATCATAAGGGAGATTATCATTGACTAGAAGCTTACCGATAACCGGTGATCCCTCTGACCCCATATTTTGCTGCTATCGTTGGTACGCGATTAGGGTTTGGGTATCAACCTGCAAGTTTATTAAGGACTGGTAGCAGAAGGTCTTTTGACAGATGTCTTTGCAACAGTTTTCAGTTGTCGAGGGGAAGCTTTGTGCATTTCTTATCGGTATAGGTATACATGTTTTTATGCATGTTGTACGATACTGAGAAGCGTATATGGTTTGGAAGAAGTAGCAAAGGTCTTGGTAATAGTGGTTCTTAAAGTGTGTGGTCCCTAGATCTTGGAGTGGTTTTCATGTTTATCCCTATTAGTATTTATAGTTAACAGTTTCGGTCCTTCAAATTTGTAACTTGAAATGGCATAAGGGCTTGTAATGAAGTGGTATCATTATGTATGAAAAAGATGTTTTTTTAGGTGATAGATGGTTACATGACAATAGGTGTGTGTGAGGGTATTTATCATCTACTTTTAGATTGTTGAAATACATAAACGTTTTATCTAGTCTACACGTGTTAGACTTAACAAATTCAATAAATAGAATCGAGTCAAAACCAATTTTCATTTTGTTTGATGAGTGCTTTTGAAGTGTCAGCTTTGAGCAACAGCCACCAAGTATTAAACATGAGGAGCAACAACCACCATGCATTAAACTATGACTTCTCAATGGTTACACGTATGTTCATCTATAAATTCTTTGGTTTTATGATTTCGATATTGATTTCGACAATACCTTGTACAAGTGGCATCCACGTCAACATCTATGCACACCTCATCAAGGTAAACTAGTAAACTGTATGTTTCCGAAAAGGTTAAAAAAACCAATAACCAAATAAACCGAGAATATGTCCAAACCTATACCCATAAACTAAACAAACATATTCAATAAAATTCTACCCCTATTAGTACCTATTAGTAATACTAATAGGGTGTGGCTCCTTGTTTTTGTCCCAGTATTATCAACTGCCACTAAATGTTATTTGAGATTCAGCAACAGCCAACAGTTAATCTATCATGTACCACACTACCAATATTAAGATGCAAAAACTATTGGAACCGTAAGACATAAGACGGCTAGAATATTTATTACAAGAACAGTAACACATAGACCATCATTGAAGTAATTGCAATGCCTTTAAGCCCTGTGGTTTTCGATAAAAATAACACAACCACAACGGGCAAACGTCTGGAGAAACAAATAGCTCCAACATCTCAGCATCATTCTGGAAGTGGGTAAAGATAAAATAAAAAATAAAAAACCCCGATACCTAACACCCATTGATCATAAGTCAAAGAGAGAGTAACTGCTACGATATACAATTTACACTTTATACCACCCCAACAAATACGCTTAATGTTCATAGATGTAGTTGTCCTGGACCTTTTCGTGATGATCTTGAAGGAGGCCTGTTAATCTCTGGCACAGGAGTGGGTCCCTTCACTTCTTCGGGTTTTTGGATCTCCTGCAGAGAGATAAGCCAATAAGGTAACATCTTACATTTAGTAAGTTTTCATAGGAAGTTTTCAAGGAAAATGGAGAAGAAAGAAAACCTTTGACGAAATGAGAATGTTGCGGGACAGTGCTTGTGATTTTGAATGTAAGCGATGCTGCTGTTGTGTCTGTTGAAATCGTTGCAGCCAAAATTCAAAATTTATTCCATTATGTGTGTTATGAGATTCCTCCTCACTCATGTTACCATCTTCTGAGAGATGACTAGGTTGCTGCTTGTTGAAAGAATAAGAAGGTACTGTCTTTAAACGAGTCCTTAAAATCTTAAACGCAGCACTTTGCTAAACACAGTAGCACCAAGAGTAGAGATCAGACCATGTGGATTTACAGATCCATTTGTATATTGAATTTAATGATTAAACTAACCTGAGGAAGTAACATAAGAAGACCATAGAGAGCTTTTAACAACAATATATATCTTTCAGGTTCAAGAAGCTGCATGTAAGATGAAGAAAAAACTGAATCAATCTAGAAAAGATGATAAAAGGAGCCCATGCAACCGGGTTTAATTATTTTGATATTTTCTTCTAATACATAAACATTAAACAAAGCACCTGTAGCCTAAGATAAGCAAAAGTGGGAGTCTCCAAGAGGTGGATCAGTTTGTCCAGTTGGACTAAAAATCGGACATTAATATCCTCTTCGGTTAGAGACTGGATGACTGAACTTGCATGTTGGTAAGCCTATAACAAACAAAAAGTAAAGCAAGAAGAGGAATTCATTTAACATGAATAATATTCAAATAGGGATCATCGTACAACAAAGTTCTAGGGCTTGCCTGTGCTAATAAGCAGAGACTTATTATGGCCATCGATGAATGGCTCCATGAGGAATATAGTGAAAGAAAAAAGTCTTTTCCAGAAGCATTAACTAGAGATAGTTTTAATAGATCTCGTAGGTCAGATAACTCAGAAGACGTAAGCAGAATCAAATTTAAGGCCTGAAATATGAACGACGAACATTGATATGTAAAGATTAGAAGTTCCTGATCGAGCTAATTTTCCCTAAAGACCACTAGCAAGGTAATTTGAAGTTCAAATTTCTGTTTACAATGATATATTAATTTCCATATACCAGTAGCATTATATAAGAATATAACGGATAATAAGAGACCTGAACCATAGTGGATGCAAAATCCAAGTCTGCTTCCCCTTCAAGAATCTTAGAGAGCTCGCGGTAAACTCTTTCAGAATCTAAAAGCACACAAAGTCGGCGAATAATTAAGGCACCTCGCCTGAAGGGGCAAAACAAAAAACAACATCAGCAAAGAAATTCATCAGAGAAGGATAAGAAAATTCAGAAAAAAGTATATGTATTTTAATGAACATAAGAACATGGATCACCTTTCTAGGAGAGAGTGATCTGTCCGAAACTTTTGAACTAAGAAAACAAGAAGCTGTCCAAAGTTATATTGGTCTTTTGCTATGGCTGCATGCACCTCAAGCACCAGGAGTACTACCTACAAAGGTTCCATAAAACAGTTAAAAACACATATAAGATAACCGATTAACCCCATAGGAATTGACAGATAAGTATTCCCTATGTTTATTTATTTTTATTTTGCAAGGGTGTGGGGTGATCACAAACACACATGCAGGTGAGGCAGTGAGATGTAATGATAAACTGAAGAAGCCAGAAAATAGATTACCTGATCAGAGGGATCTGATAATGACTTCAAAAGTGTGTCAAATATATCATTCAGAAAAGTGAGGACCTGTAAAACACACGAGATGGGATATGAACTTGTTTCCTAATTTATTAAGATCCCTACAGTCGATATTTGTTAAGAAGCGAAAGAGCAGTAGAGCACACATTAACCTAATGTAATACGATCCGTTTATCAATTCCAGGACGGTAATTGTCTAGTATAGATGTAAGACGGTATATAGAATTTACTTCTTTTGTTGTGGGCTTGTGGCCAATACTAAAAAGAGTCGCTTTGTATTTACATATATAATTTAAACCATAATAGGCTAAAAGAGTGAGTGTCAAGCAGAAGATACAAATCAAGACCATGATATTAGCAAGACATACACCGATTAGAAAATAGATTCATCTACCAAACACTAAGTACCTTCTTAGAGGTCAGGAGAAGCCTAACTTCTAAGAATAACAATGTTATTGATCCATTAAGCATCTAAATATTTCCATTTCTCTCGTATGGCATGAACTAATGAAGATAATGGATGTTTGATTACAGAAAAACAATTTTATTGATCCATTAAGCATCTAAATATTTCCATTTCTCTCATATGGCATGAACTATGAAGATAATAAATATTTAATTATGTCCTAGAAAGGAGATGGAAGCCACATAATGGAGAATGGAGGTACATAATGTGAATAAATAACATCTACAATTGGTACATCCTACGTTGAGAATCATTGTGCATACACATAAAACTTGTCGGATAGTGCAACACCAATCCCAAATCCATCATATATTTCTAAAAAGTGAACCAAATATAAAGTCTTATGATGAACAAACTAAATGAACAGAATATTGAAAAGTCACAGGCGAAGTAAGTCCATATAATGATGATCAAATATTACCTCAGAACGGTGTCTATTTAATAAGGTTGAAATCCAGTGCAATGCTTCAATTCGAGTAGCCTCATGCTCACTAGATAATTGCCTGATAGATTTAAAACAATAGTAAAGACAATTATCAAACGAAAACTCTCTAATTTGTCTTCTGAGTACATAAATATTCTTCACCATACTGCAAACCAACCGTAGCACTGATATAGTTATTTTCCTATGGTATTTTTATTATGTTAATATGTTCTAAATAACAAATGACTGCAACTTTAGTGCTGAAGCCGACCTCGTCGCAATGGAAAGAATTGCTCCAACATCAAATCCTTCAGCAGGATCAGCCTGGATTGCACGAAGCTCTTCGTTTGTTTCACGGGCTACCTGGTAGTCATAAACTCATGTACATTAAACAAATATATACCAAATTGAATCTTTGGAAATCAGCTAAATGTTGGTGTCAACACAAAAAATTTATAGAATAGAGAAAAATAATACAAACTTACAACTCGTATTTTCTCTTCTTTGTCAGCAATGCAAGGTAAGATAGCTCCCAATATATCGGCATAATAAGGTACAAGTTGGTCTCCACCAAGTTTTACAAACTCATTTATCTACACAAAAAGTTCTCTAATCAATGCTTCAACAAGCGTATGAAACAAATAACACCAAAAATCTGATAAAAAAGCTCAAGTGCAAAGAAAAATATGAATATAAAGAAGGATATGTCGTAAATCCTTACCCATGTTATTGCTGTCCAACGAGTAAATTCATCAGGCGCAGCAGCTCTCTGTACAAGTATTTCAGCCATGCGGCCATAGTCTACGGACTTCAAAAATATGATTGCTAGAGTCAGAAATCTAAAAATAAAAAATCAAAACTGCAAGTATAAAATATAGGACAGAGTAACATTGATATGGTTTATCTGATTAGAAATCAGAAATACATTAAGTATACACACCACCCCCAACTACCAGTCATGTAAACCGGTCATCATGCCCTTAACAAAACAGAATGAAGTACAATATTAGAAAAAAGATAGCAGTTTTCCTACAGAATCAGTCTTACTGGAGAGTTCTTTATTTCTTGAAGAAACTCTGAAAGTGCTGAATCAGCTTGCTGCCTGATTTCAAGGCTGGAATCACTTAACATATTAAATAATCCTGTGATAACATCATGTTAGTGAAGGTCATAAAGGTCAGTTGCAAAGAACAAATGAAGTGAGAAATAGCATCCTATTAACATCATATTAAAATTCCTTTACCATCAAGAAAATCAGGAAGAAAGCCCAGCATATCTATGTCTGGAACACTGTCCAATACCGTAATCCATCCCACCAAAAACTGGCGGACATAAGGGTTCAAGACATTCATCCGCTCTCTCAACAAAGGTATAAATTCCTCAATGCTGATAAAAAACAGGAAAATAAATAAAATTTACAAACAATTTCAAAACAAAATCAAACGAAAAACCAAAGATAGTCACCTGAACTGATCACTCTCTGTGACAATGTCCTGTATCCCAACAAGCAAAACAACAATTCAGTAGTTACAGCCACATAAAATATTGTCAAAAGTTATAACATATGATGTTAACACTTGCCTTCACAAGTCTATCTAAAAGATGGGCAGCACTTTGTACATTGGGATCAGAGTCAGCTGAAAGCTTACACAAGGCATCAAATATCTTGTTAAAATGAAAAATGAACTCTCCCCTAACAACCTGCAAAAGGCATAAGGTTAGCTGAAAAAGTCCTATATTAAAAAACCTTGATCGATGAAGTGTCAATTCATTCTTACCTTAGCAATGTTGTATAAAGCTTCACAAGCATAGTAACGAACTCTGCTATCTTGATCAGAAAAGGAGTTTATCACCGGTGGTAGAATTTGCTGGCAGGTTTTTTGAGACAATAACAGAGAGAAAAAGAGAATAAGTTATATTAAATTAGCCAGTAGAAGTATGCACAGTCACATCAACTAGTTACTTTTATGCAAGTAAACATATTTAAAATAATAAAATGAATTCTAGAATCAAGTTACATGAAATATGCTTTACATAAGATGACAGTGTCTTTTTTATTTGGGGAAAATGAATTATATTATATAGAAACAGATTTAGAACAGAAATTTTCTGGTTCTTCAAATGCTTAAACCTGACCACCTGTTTAATTTAATATTTGTCTCCAGTTAATGGACTAAAGAGAAACCAAGGGAAACCAATCAACCACAAGCAGTAACTATTCTTAGTAGTAGCAGCATGAAGGTTAAACCAAAGCAAACATGCACTTAGTTAAGTAAAATTGATGGAGCTCTGTCACATATAGTAGTTAGTAGTAGCCATAGTTGTCAATAGCGAATAGCGGTAAATAGCGACAAGCCACCTATATGCTATGTAGCGAATAGCAGTAAACAGCGACCGCTATTTCGTGTTTAGCGATTAAGTAGAATATTATGTAAGATTGTTTTACATTCAATAGATAAGCATGTTTAGCAATAAAGTAGTTGGAAATCTAAGCAAAGACCCCCAAAATAGCTAAAATACTTGATTACTAATCATCTAAATCTCATATTTACCAAATAAAAAATATAAAAAATAAAAAATACCGCTATGTAGTCGCTATTTACAAATAGCGAGGGAATGGCGCCACACTACATAGCGCGCTATAGCGACCACTATAGCCGCTATTGACAACAGGGGTAGTAGCAGCATGGAAATTAACCCAAAGCATACATGCACTTAGTTAAGTGAGATTGATGGAGCTTTGTCACGCTTGGTTTAAAAATGCACGCATTATGCCTGCGTAATGCGTGATGCGCATGATGCTCCGATGCTCCGATGCGAGCGCATCGCAATATCTGATGCGTTGTGTTTCCATGATGCGCCCGTGATGCGCCAAGGCGCTCCTAATGCGCTGATGCGCAAGATGCGCCTTGATGCGTGCATTATGAACTACTATGTTTTTTCTTCAATTTTGGACTTGGGTCGAATCTTTTCAGCATGTGTATGGGTGTAACCTCTCAACATTAGGGTGTGTTGTTTCATATTTGTGTTTATGCTATATATTTACATGTGTTAAACTCTTGATTCAATAGTCTGTGCATAGTGTAATAGTCTTGAATTTGGGTTTTAATGTTAAAGTTTGTTTTATAAGTGTGTTAATAAGTAGTTTTTATGTTGACGTATTAATCATACAAAAATTGTTTTGTATATTTAATTTTTAGTATTTTTTAATATCTAACGCATCGCATACGTGATGCGTGCGCATCACACATCGCGCATCGGGATTTGGGACCAAAACGCATTGGAGCGCATCGCGCAATCTAAAACCAAGCTGTCACGTATATCGTTAATCCGACCTCTTATGGATAGTTGTGTTAGAATATGGATGACCTAACAGTTTGGAACTTTAGATATCTAAAAGGCCTAAGCACTTGGTCAGTGGTCACCTCTAAACTTAGAAGTGCCTTGTAAATTAACATCCATGAGAAATTCATAGTGTAGATACCGAAAACGACTTCATTACATGTACTTGAGACAGCTGAAACAAGTGAGCAGGCTGGCAGCAACATAACAAAGTCCAAAGAATAAAAGATGGTGGATGGATGTTCAGAGGCAAAAAAAAATTATTTGTTTGTAAACAATATAATTAACAAACGCCATATTTTGATAGTCAATATATTCCAATATAGTTCCCTCAATCATGTGGCCAAAGGTAACAAATGGGTAGGAGGCATCTTATTAGCTGATTTTATTATAAAGACAGACTATATAATCAATGAAACTAGTACTAAAACATATGATAAAATAAAGAGAGTAAAATAAACTACCCATCATGAGAAACAAAATTTCCTTAATCTATTGGTCCTTTTTTTATAAAATAATGATCTGAAATAGCATGTTCCCTTATATAAAATAAATCTGATTAGTAAAAACGGTCATCCTAAAGTGAAGGGTATTATGAGAATGATTACAATGGAGGAGAACCCTCAGGAAAAAGAATTTACACAATACTATCTCAGACCAATGACTTGTATACAAATACGTGCTAATAATACTATATTGATAACTATAATCAACATCCCTCCTCAGGTTGAAGCATAGATGTTAATCAAGTTCAAATAGTAATATAAACATCACTCTTTTCATCATGGGCATTGCAAATAAAATTCTTGCATATCCATGAGTAAGAAAGTTTTAGGAACCAGTTTCAGTTTTAAAGTAGATGCTCCAACATACTGATAAAGTTTTTCATTAGAGTAAGCAAGCCCTGCAAGGAGTAGGAAACAGAAGACACCCAATAACAACTACAACCACTACATAAACCTCACAAAAAACTATAAATGCAAGAGAAACTCACTTAAAGCCCCAACTAATATATGATTATTCAACTCCAGATCATCATATGAAACTGGACATGAAACGCTTACAGTTTAATCAGATACCCTTGGTTTTAAAAATAGCGCCTGAGGCGCGCTTAAGGCGTGAGGCTCTAGAGGCAATGAGGAAAATGCCTCAGGGCTTTAAGGCGGCGCCTCATGCACATTTAGGTCAAATTTGGTCAACATTGGCCAAGATTGGGGTCTGTAAAAGGATAATACGTAGAAATAACCAAAGGGATGATGAGATTATGAATGATTTACATAGTAAATAAAGCTAATATGTAAAAAAGTTAAGACATGCAACTTTTAGCTGTACATATGTCTTATTTTGTTGAGCTAGAACAATGTTTCGCATACGTGAGGCTCTCGCCTCATGCCTTACACATAGCGCCTCAACTTTTCAAACTTAAACGGCTCGGAGCGCATTACACTTTTTTAAACCAAGCAGATACCCATTCAAATAATTTGGAGATATCTGCTTAAGAATTTGTTATATAAGTTTGATCACAATTTTATAAACTTTACATGCATCAATAATCATACACAAACGATCTTCAATGTAGACTTTGGAATACATAGTTACTTGATGCTAACTCATGCTATATATGTCCTAGAAGCAGAAGTGATTCACGTCTATAATATCAATTGATCCTACCCAACTAATTCTAAATAAAAGATCATTTTAGTTTAGCAATTTTTGTTGAGCCGGGGGTCTCTTTTGAGAGCAGACTCTATATCTCCTATAGTAGAGGTAAGTTTTACCCTCATCTCACCCTCTCAGACCCTACTCTACAAGTGGATGTTGTTGGCTGCGTTAGTTTAGTTTAATTTTGTTTTAGTAATATGTAGTTAAATAATAATCAGCAAATACACACCAACATATAAACAAAGAAAAAGTAAGTTGACTAAAAATCACTCCAAGCTATCTTATTTATGATTGTACCAAGCTATAGACCTATAATACATGGACTGAATCTATGAAACCACTACCGGTACCACAAAAGTTACAAACTTTGTTTTTTGAAGGGGATAGCTGGAAGAGACACTATCCACTAGCTCACAGTCTCACACGTTTTTAGAACATATTTTTCAATTCTCATTCTTATAATTTAGCAAGTCAACTGCTGTGATGCACTGATCTTGATAAGCCAAAAAGATCATAGATTCTAGTTAAAGTGTCAATAAGTGATGCTTAGGGGGGCATTCCAAAACTTAAGTGCTTATGACCACCTATTGTTACTCTTAAGCTCAGCAGAAAAACACAGCCTCACAACATGGACAATAAATGATCCTACAGAAATAAACAAGGCTGCTCAGGTGAAATAAAACAACCGAGTAAAATCTCACTATGGAAATAGCTGTCACACAAAGCAACCACAAATGCCAAGTAACATCTCTACAATCTGACTATCAGCATATCACTGGGTAATCAATCTGATCGATGTGATGATTCGATGCCAGAAATAACTACTATAGCATAAGTTGTATACTGACTGCAGTAACTGCACAAATCTAACTAATGTATCTAAAGTTCAAACCCTATACTTGTGAACATATAGCATATCAAAAAAACAGTGCAAAAAATTAATCCAAACCTCGAGATGTTGTGCAGCTTCAGAACTCAAACCAACAGTAGCTGCAGCCAAGCCAATCAACCCTCCCTATAAACAAGAACATCAGATCACCAACAATGCAAAGTAACTTTCACAACTATTCTGCCTATACCTTGCGGTGATTTGCTTGAGGCGAGTAAGTATACTCTTGAGTCAACAGATTAATCACAGCAGTAATCTTATCATGATCTCCCGAAGCTGTCAACTGCTTTACAATTCCTTCAACCTAACAAACAACACCAAAATCACCACCACCAACATCCAAAACCCTAACAAAAACAACACTATCGAAAACACAACACTACACAAAGAGCAACACAAAGTTCAACAGACCTAGATAACAAATCCATCACATTTCAACTTCAATTAAAGTAACCAAAAAGCAACACTAACCTCAAGCGCAGCATTCTTCCGCTTCTCGTATAACTTATCGGAGAGATTCCGCAGCACGGCGGCCGGAATGGCGGATAAACCATCGGCCATATCACACGATAACAATCACAGCACAAATAACAAATCCTTTGCAGTCGGAGCAAAACGAATGACAATCAAAGTCGTTTTCTGATCTTCTCCTGCTGGAATCGGAACATCTCTGTCATAGATTACAGCTAACAATAACAATAGACATAAAGTTACAGAATTAAGAAAACGATGAGTGGAGTTTTCAGATTATGAGAAGAAATTGGATGAGTTGGAGTTTGTATCGGATCTAATTGGAGATTTGAGTGTGTGAATTCGATTGAACGGAGAGGGTGATAGACGCCGGAGATCTGTCGGAAGGGTGTTTTAGCGTTTTGGGGTTTGTAATGAATAAGAGGAGTAACGCGTGAGTTGATCACAGAACTTTGCCAGCTTTCGAGCAAGCCCAAGGGCAATTATGTAATATGCATAAATTTATTTATAATTATATAATAGTAGAAATTGACTTTCGCCACTCACTTTTTCTTATTGGCAACTCTCTATTTGTGTAGGCGTACATGAGTTTTACTAATATAGGAATTTGGTAGTGGATAACAAGATAACAAATAGTAGTGATCCCTAATGTAACCGGTTAAGTTGAGATACTTATATCATGTAAATAAGAAAAGATTATGGGTTTAAGTCTTACTATGAGTAAAATATTCAGAGTTAAACCAGAGGGTTTTCTGTTGAGTGAGTTGAGATAAAAAATAAAATTAAAGATAAATAATTTCTTCTGC
>BJCN01325616.1:0-16472 GCA_018326445.1 Flaveria brownii
CACCAATAAAATGAGTGTTGTGATGTAATATTATCTGATCTTGTGAATTATTTCGTGACAGTAAGATTATGTGTGTGAACATGTTTGGTTGTAATTAGTGCATCAATAAAATGTTTTGTCTGAAAATAAACCTGTGATCTCACCAACTCTATGTTGACTATTTGAGTATGCTTTTTCAGGTGAAAAATGACTAACAACATAGACTTTTCGTTTGATGTTTACAACGGTTGGGGCGAAGTAGTGGGAAGGGTCTGTGTAAGCCTAACCGTCAACATATACGATGACAGCGTCGTAGTGGATGCGCATTTCCATCGTACCTGAAGATGTTTAGTTAAATAAAATGTTGTAATAAGGATTATGTCAAATTTTGAACTTATATGTAATGATGTAATCCCCACTTATGATATATATAATTAACTTATGTGTGTTATGTATTAATATTGTTGTAATTTAATTTTATATAATCAATTATGTTCTAAACAACAAGTCACATCCAAAAATTGTTTCACGCTTCCGCCGGGATGTGACAGGTTGGTATCAGAGCCATTTGTTATAGAGAATTAGGTACAATGAAAATACCTAGACTATAACCATAATCTCAATTAACGGTAAATATATATATATATATATATATACACTTGTGTGATATAAACTTATGTGAAATTCTATGATTCTATGCTTAACTTTAATAATTCTATCTATATGAATTCACAACTTTGATGAACAGTAGAGGGGTAGTTTTGGTATTGATGAACAACAAAGGGGTACTTTTGGTATTACGCTAGGATTGCTTCACCGGTATCGATGAACAGCCGAGGGGTACTTTTTGTGGTACGCTCGGATTGCATCACATTGTCAGCACTATAGTGTTCATTCTTATCTACAAAGTCACCCACAGAGATTGGGATGTGATCATGGTGATGAAGGTATAACGCATGTGATGACGAAGATGTAACGTAGAAGATAACACCACGGGATGAACACAACGGGAATTTATTTAGCACTATCCATGACCCAAGGCTAGAGAGTAGACAACAGAGGCGGTGCTTTTCGACAGCGGTTATGATAGTTTCGGCAACCTGACAGTGTCTCAGAGGGTACATGTTCTGTTTTTGGTAGACTGCGAATGCTAAGCTAAAAGTTTTTAATCAGGATCTGATGTTTGAAATCATCCTTTTTCCTTTGATTTAGGCTTCTTGGGGCTTATCGATGTTCTTGGAATCCTCTGCCTCCTACTCAGTCGATCCATCTGCATGTTCGTATTGCTCGCGTCTTCTACATTGTGATTTCTGGCTTGCACGTATTTCAATTGTGCATTCCGATTTTGTTTTTTTTTATATTGTGTTGCGGAATTGAATGAGGTTGTTTGTATATCAGTATATGTATGTTGTTTGTTAGTTGAAGAGACTCTTTTTCACATCTTGTAGTTTACTATGTTCATGTCAAACACACCGCTTGAAACTTAAGATAAATCTTATTGCGCAACATTAATAAAAAAAATATGGTCTTTGCAACGAAACTAGATTATTAATAACACAATTGCTACCCACGGTAATTGAAGCACATAACATCATTGGCACTGTCGTTGGTAACTGTGTTTATTCCCAGAATTAACTTTGTACATAACAGTAAAATTTATCATTTGTTTTTACAAGACGACAATTCCCAATAAAAACATGCTACCCGATGACAATAAACAAAAGCCAAGGTCAATCCCTGAATAAAATTGATGTGTAGCTACCACAACCAACTTTTAGCCATGGACAATCCCTGAATAAAATTGATGTGTAGCTACCACAACCAACTTTTAGCCATGGACAATTATATGTTGCTCTTTCTAGAGCGACGTCACCTGCTGGCTTAAAGATGCTTATTGTCCCAAATGAAAGTCAAGACGACTGTAAAACAAAAATATAGTATACTCAGAGCTGCTAAATGAAATTGAAGCTCATAATGTTATCATAAATATCTATAAGTACAACCATATATATCCTCAAAACAAATAAACATAATGTAACATAATACATTTTAATTTTAAAACAACTTTACATGTTCAAGTGTAGGCGATGGATGAAGGTGGACTAGCATCATTTATCTCCAATTTTTAGAAAATGGTGACCACATCAAAGAAACAATCAATTATGCTACTTGCTGCCACAAACATGTAAGTCCCTATTGTACATTAAAGGTTATATTATTAACTATTTATAATTTTACCAACCTACAGGCGAAATTTTTTGATAAAGATTAATTTTAGACAAAGATCATTATTATGTCATGTTATTTCCTTGATGCACAAAGCTACATGCACTTACTGTGAGCATTTGAATGGGATAACAAGTTTGCTGCTACCAATAGCAACTGTAAAAGGATTTTCTCTATATCACATTATGTTCAATCAATACGAAAGGTTGTTGCTGAATCCAACCATCGACAAGTGGAATCTCCTTCAGCAAAAGGGTAAGAGTCCCTGAATGATCCAACAAAATTTTAAAACTAATGTAAATACACACTGTTGTTCATTGAGTGAACATACATTCAGTTCTTTGATCTAAATGTTAATTTTGATACACCACCATGTTAGGTTTTATGCTTTTGTACCATGTTCTGTGTTGATATCAGTTTCAAATACAAGCCTTTCTAATGAACAGTACATACATGCCATAACGCACATGAAATAAATCTAGTTACTATAACTTTAAAAAGCATATAGCTCATCATATATGCATAGCATACAACTTTTCATTGAATAACTATTTTTTATATATTTTTCATTCACATACTTTCTCTTTACACGTGTTGCCACTCCATGTGTTTCCCTCATAAATAAACACTAAAAGTTAAACAAAGGGTACGTAGATTTTTTTTTATTTTTTTTGAACGGCTAAGATCTTGGGTGTAAATCTTTTCTTTCGGGGCTATGTCCAAGGTCGACTACTCGACCGCCCACAAGACCCAACCCCCTCGATGCGCAAGAACCCCGTGGAATGGGTAAAACCTTTGCCCCCCGTCAGGTTCGAACCCGGGATAAAGCCCAGATTTGTCCCCTCACTCAGATGTCCCTCCAACTGAAACAAGTGGGATTCAAACTCAGCACCCAGATTCTTTAACAACATAAGGTTTTAGAATTGTTTTTTTTTACATAAAGTTTCGAATGTTACCAACGCCTTCGTCACAACCAAGGTTTTGCGGAAGGTTTCGTTTTTTATTTTAAGTTTCAAATGTTATCAGCGTCACTAATGTTTTTTTAACCTTCAACATGCGGTTTCATGATAATATTTCAGCCTTAGTTTTTTTATCGCTTCATGACCCCGCCGCATCGCGGCGTATTAACACTAGTTACTTCTCATCTATAAGAAAATCAAACAAGTAGCGTATATCTCATTTTAATTTTCAAAAGGTTTCTACAACTTGCATTTTTTTTTCTTAGAGTTATAAGTTATTTGTTATTTTTTCCTTGAGTTTTGGTTTGTTTTGCCATTATCATTCATAAAAGTTTCTTTTTTCTTTTTTGAGTTCCTGACTTTTTAAAAAACTATCATTTTCATTTATTTTTATATTAAGTTAGTTAATTGTGTTCGTTAAGATATGACATTTAAGTCATTATACAAGTGAAAACTTAAATTAAATGATTTGTGTAAATGTCAAAGTGAAAACACAACATGAAAAGATTTGGAAGAACATATGAGAAATAGAAAGAAAGACTAATGTCAGATTATCATGAAATTATTCAAAATTGTGAGATTTTCTAGACTTTGGTACTAAATTTGTGCATCCTATTGGTTTAGATTTTAGAAGCTGATCATTTTTAAATTACTTGGATTTTAAAAGGGTGTGTTTATTTTTCCGGTCAAGCCATGTTTGTATTTCTTTTATCAATGTGACAACATGTGTTCCGGACAGAAAGAAAGAACACAAATAGAAGATATTGGTTTAACTTTTGTTGTCCATTATTCATTGATTAACTTTTATTTGTACAAGAGCGTTAGCTAATTAATAGCTGTTAGTTGCTTTAATAATTTTAATATTGTTGGTGATTTTAGTGTTATGAAAGTCATTTTAGTATCAATAAATTTTCTTCAGACTAAATGAGATATTGAAACAAACATTTGTTTTTGTTTAAGTTAGGACATATTAAATGCACACGCATTCAAAATATTATGGTTTTTAAACCCAAGTAACCTTGGTAGGTCAATACCTTGAGTTGCAAAGTACAAAAGACTACAACCCCTAGGGAGTCCAAGGGCCAAAACCCCTAATGGGGATAGAGCTGGTTGGTAAAAGGTGCTTGAATTTGATGATCGTTAATAATTATGTTCATTAGTAGCAAACTGAACTTTAATATTAACTGAAGATCGGTAGCTAATTTGATTTCAGTATCAACCAATGTCAGTAGCAACTTGGAGTCGCATAGGTCTCAGACAATGGCGGACTTGCTTAGGAGGGGGAGGGGTCAACCTACCCCGTAAAATTCTTTTCTATATGTAACGTATCTTAATAGTGTTTTATTTGACCTCGTATTTTTTAATGTTGGCCTTTATGGACAATTTTACGACCCTAAACCCAAATATTTTTTTTCAAAAATCTTTACCCTGTTAAGATTCAAATTAAAAGCTTGTTTTTGTTAAAGCGCTCAAAATCTAATAACCAATCAAGCTTATTTTGTATTAAATCTATTAAGCTTTTTTATTTAATTAAAAGCTTAATTTAATTTTGGAGCTTCGTGCGGCAGTGGATCTAGACATCAAGATTTTTTAAACATTTTTTTTATAGATTTCAATTGATTATTTTATCTGTTCATAAGTTGAAATGTTAACTTATGATATGATCATCTTCTTTAAAAGCTCACACATTTATAGTACATGTATTTCAATTTAACAATAAAAGTTTATTTATCTTTTCATTTTCAAATGAATAATAAATATAATTGATTAAATATATATTAAAACATATTACTTGATTTTAATTTTAAGGTTTATGAGGAGATTTAAAAAAATGTTACTCGAACCGTCATTCTCAAGTGGTATCCATGAAAAAATTGATCCAGAACAATTTTCATATGATTCTTTTGGAACATAAACCAATCAACTTTTATTTGTGTGACCCGGCCGACCTGAACCGAAAATTCCGACTTCAAGTTGATGTACATTTGAGAACTGAAAAAACCAACCCCTGAGGAAAAGATCCTAGGTCCGCCCCTGGTCTCGGATGAACCAAAACCTGAACAATAGTAAAACAAGACAACAATGTTGTCATAGACTCTTTCCGCTCACACAGCAACATTTGCAAATCAAGCCTACAAACAATACAAGAACAAAATATTCGATGCAAAGATCGTTTATTAGTTATTACTGCTAACAGGATGAGTCCAATACCAATAAGCTAAATGCTTGATGCTACTGCACAATAAGTTAAACACAGAAGCTCCTAAAGCTCCATTTTAAACAGACTAGAATTCTTTATTAGTTTATTACCAGAAAACAGAACAAGAACATAAACATAAAACAAACAGATGATATTACAGTTACTCTCTGCCTCTTACCACCATATTCGAAGCCTTTTCGTTCTTCATAATTGCGTGAAACAATGAAGCGCGATCCTCCTCCACAATCTCCCTCAGCAACTCGTCTTCAATCTTCGGTGCTTGCCAGTGAGAAGGATCTTCCACCAACTCCTCACTAAAGATCATGCTCGACACCCATTCTTTCCAAGTAGTCCTGCTGTGTTTCTCTTCTTCTAAAGTCCCCGTCGCAAGCAACTGGTAAACATAAACCACCTTGTCTTGACCAGGCCTGAAAGCGCGTGCAATCGCTTGTTTACTTTTAGAAGGATTCCATTCTGAATCCAGTAAGATGACCCGTGAAGCTGCAGTCAGACTAATTCCTTCAGCACAAGCGTTGATAGAAGCCAACATTACTTTTGATGGGCCACCAGGTTCTTCGAATTTATCCATTACACGTCCTCTTTCAAACAGCTCGAGTTCTCCTTGAAGGACTAAAACTTCTTTGCCTCTTTTCCATCCATAAAACCGATCAAATGTTTCTAGAAACAGATTTATAGGAGCAATGTTGTGGCAAAAGATTAAGACTTTTTCTTTTCGGAGAAGACAACGTGGGACTAAACTCATTACAAATCTGACTTTTGACCCAAGTTTGAGGTCGAATTTGAGACTATCAAGGGCCTGGAGCTCGTCCTCTTTGAAATACTGACTTGCACATGCGGTTGTTTGTATCAACCATGGGTGTATTGACCCGAGTGTGATTAAAAGTTCAAGTTCTAAGGGAAAACCTTTGTATACGGGTCGTTGGTCTTGAAGTTTTTTGAGAATATCTTGCTGAATGGTGGTGGACTTCATCATGAGAGTGTAACATTGGAGACCGGGGAGGTTTTCAGCACTACCACCTTCATAGTTATCAATGAACTTGCTTGTTAAGCTTCTTAGAATGTTCAACCCTTGTTGTCTGTCCTTTTGAACAGTTGAGTTGATTTGTTCTGCTATCTTGATGACAAACAGCTTTCTAGCTCTGTTTTCAAGTGAAAACTTCGATATAACTCCTTTCTTTCTGCTCTTGAACTTAGGATCTAGCTTTTTAAGCACCTCATTGACAAAACGTGGTCTTGCTAACGTGAGCGTGTTGAAGTATTCACCGAAATTGTTCTGGAATAAGGTGCCAGATAGTAGGACTCGCAATGGGGTGTCTACTTTCATTAAACCTTTTCTTAATCTTGACTTTGTGCTTCTCGGGTTATGACCTTCATCAAGGATTAAAATCCCCGGGCATTGGCGAAGTACTTTGGCCATGTATTGCCGATGAGCATAGTTTGAATCTTCGCGGGTCAGGGTTAGAAAAGAAGTGT
Source organism: Flaveria brownii (assembly GCA_018326445.1). Classification (NCBI taxonomy): domain Eukaryota; kingdom Viridiplantae; phylum Streptophyta; class Magnoliopsida; order Asterales; family Asteraceae; genus Flaveria; species Flaveria brownii. The sequence goes on from BJCN01325616.1 coordinate 6,859, forward strand.
AACCCATCAAGAGGACACTCGGGGTCGTAAGCCATTTCTGTATTTTTTCTAGACAGTCCAACACATGCATTACATCTTGGTTTCTAGGAAGACCTGGAGCAAGCTTGAGCTTGTTTCTGAGAACTTCTTCTCTGTATGTCTGACCACCGTGGATTTGGTACACCGGAATAGGAATCTTCCATTTGATGATTTCCTTGTACCAGGTGTACAAAGTTGTTTTTGGAGCAAGGACTAACGGCCGGGACCCTGGGAACAGTTTTAAGTAGCTTTCAAGAAACGAGATTATGAGTAATGTTTTGCCAGCTCCTGGAGTGTGGGAGATCACACAACCACCTCTTCTTTTCTTAGCAGCTTCCATTTGTGAGGGTACTATGTCTCCAGCTAGATTTCGCCATAGAAACTCGAATGCTCGTTTTTGGTGAAACCGTAGTTGGTCTCTGAGGTTGGGAATTAACGCCCACACGTTTTCATTCTCTTTCTTATCTGATATAAACATGTCGGATGAAGCAGGACGGCATGCAATGTCTAGACGTGTGTCTACATCTTGATTATTATCATCTGGTCCATCTTCTGCCCGGGTTTCTTTGCTAGGCGTCCATACTACACCTGGCAACTGTAAATCCATACAAAAAGGGCAAAAATGAAAACTTAAAATGTCAATAAACTGTCGAATTTATGAACCATGCAGGTAAGCTATGGTGATACCATTTCGTTCTTGGTCCAAATGAAAGAAATAAAAGACAATAAGGGTAATGAACTAGAGCTCAAAAATTCAGCCCATTTACTTATTAAAAGTTCAACTTGGGTTGTGCTTAACACCAAACAGGTCCAAGAAATAAAATTAGCTAAAACTAGACGTGTCATATGGGTTGAAATCTCCCGATGTCAATTTTAAATGTATACAACCTCCTAAATTGCTTTTTGTTCAAAGATTTAGATCCTATTGCAATAATAGTGTTTCCCCAAACCCAACTCGTCGAGTGGATCTCACAGGGTAGTTTTGTTATTTGTAATAATAGTATTTCTGTAACTATAATGAACACATCAACTATTTTGACTAAATATTTAAGAAGACTGAAAGAAATCAGAATAGACAAAAAAATGTTTATGGGTCAACCCAAACTGACCCGGCCCATTTTGACACAAACTTGTTTTGACTTGTTACCAAGCCATTCATCTTGCCACCTCTAGTATGAAGCCTTATGGGTTATCAAATTTAACTTACAAAGGATGGCGAGACATCTTTTATTTCAGATCTCACATGACCACATAATCGGCAAATAATCCCAAACTGTTCGTTGAGTCTGTAATCATGTAGGCACTTCCGCTCGTGGCTGGTTGGTTTTGCCAGTTCATCATTGACTCCCTGAAAAATAAATTTCAATATTATTATGCATTTCACTTTTCAATGTAACCTTCAATATCATACACACCTCTGTTTCCTCCATAAGATATGTAGTGGCAAGGGCTAATTCCATCTCCTTCCACAACATTTCAAGTTCTTTTTCTTCAGTCATTTCTTCATCATCATCTTCTTCTTCCTTTACCGGTACCTCTTTTTTCTCCCTTTGGTCCAAGGATTTCCCGAGCTGAAATTGATTCCATTGATCAATGACAGCTGGTTGTTCTATTTCGATAGACGCATCTATATTCCTCATGCATCTGCTCATCAACTCTCTATAAACACTTGCACAAACAGATTTTCTAAAAGAAGTCCTTGAATCAAATATACTCTCCTTCCCAGAAGAACCCCGTTTAAATCGGCTTCGCCTATTTACGGCTTTGCCCTTCCATAAACCTCCTGTGCCGTCGAATTGACTTATGGGAGCTTTAAATTTTCTTTTATGGATTTTGGAAGAACCCTGCATTTTAAGATACTTGGTCCATATGTCATCAATTCCCTCTCCTTCATCATCAGAGGCAGGTCCAGCTTCATATGAATTAGCATATATGTATGGCCTTGATGATTGAGATTTGGAAGTCGTAGAACGAGGGTATTCTTGTCCATCTAGGTCTAGTTTGTAAGGGACTTCTGATCTGACCTCCTTTGACTTGCTAGTGTCATTCAGCCTTCCAAGATAGCCTTCTTCTTTATATATTTTCCTGAGGTAATTCACTTTATTTCCATCTTTAATAGAATTATCATCTTGAATTGAGAATGCCACCGGTACTTCTTCATATTTTGAACTGTTTGGTCTGTATAATCCAATACGTGACAAGTCAACTTCTGACTCTGACACATCATCATCGCCTAGATAGCGTTCGGGTTGGATATTTCTACGCTTTGACCGTCTCAAGCCTGTGAGATCAAAGTTTGATGATAAAGCAAATTCATCCACATTACAGTTTTGTTTCTTTTCCTCTAGGGATTCTACTTGACTGAATGGGAAAAGGGCAGGAGTGGAAGTATCATTTTCTAATCTGAAGTTAATAGCAGTTGAATGATTTTCAGGATTTGGAAAACTCTTTTCATCATCATCATCACAAATTTGATACAGAATCTGGTTATTCACTGATTTCACATCAAAGGCAAGTTGCTTGCAAACAGATGCAACGATTAACCAAGATATATCAGAGGAGAATTTTCCAGTAAATAATTTAAATGTTCGGCGCGAATTGCAGTCTTCTGAACGGTTCCAGCGATAATGCTTATCCTCACATGGCTTCCCATCAAGCTTTTGAAGAATAGATATCTGATCAAGACGTAATGTTTTGACCTCTTTAATAATTGCTTTCTTGATCAAACCAGCTGGACCTTGCTTCATGTAGATGTTGACATGGAAATCACAGACACATTTATCTTCTTCATGAGGCTTTCTCTCTACTGAGTTTATTTTAGCATCGAGCCAGACCTGTAAATGTATTAATAATATGTGTATATATTAGCATCAAGGAAATATTATAGATTTAAGTTGACTACAAAGAACTTACGGGTTCTGGATTCTCGTCGTTTGATTCTTCATCTGGAGGTTGATAAATAGAATGCACACAAACATCAATTCCAGGTCGTAGAAAACATGTGCAATCAGCCAAATTTGCTTTTCTTGACCTTATTCTAAAGTCTGACATGGGAATAGTTTCTTCGACTGTCTCTTCTTTAGTTTTAATAAACATGCTAACAACTCCATTTCTGATATGTAAGCGCTCTACAGGCAACCATGAACCACACCAGAATGCTTCAAGAGCTGTTCAGCATATAAGAATAGACATTATGACAAATGTAGTGTTGATCACGATATAAAATCAAGATTTCAAAGCTAATAAAATAAAGATCAGGCTTCAATGGCATTAAATTCCAGACCATCGCATTAAGTTGACCAATGGCATTAATTAGAACTTACGCAGAGGATCAAATTGATGTGTGTTTTGGTGTATATTAGCATACTTCCTCTTCATGCTTCCTTTTCTTGACCAAGGGAAATGCTGTAAGTTTATCTACCTGGAGTATATCATTAGATCAGCATCGTTAGTCTATTGTGATTAGATATACAATAGCGAAATGCAAACAGTTGACCTACAGAGACATGGTGGCTATACATATAGCAATGTGTGATACAGGCTAGTATAACAAAATAGTACTTAATTTTCCTATTAATCTCACTCTGTCCTCTTGCTCTAGCTCAGAGTTCTACCATTCATACATCAAGATGTTTCCAGAAAAATAATGGTCAGTTAACAATCATGTCTTTCATGGTGATAAATTTGCAACCTGAAAACATAACTTCAGTAAGGATCTAACTCCCACGGTTGATTATAACTAAAAGTTCAACAACAAAAGCCTTATCTCGTTTCTTTTGCTGATACTAATTATATAAGGGGAAACGAATGATTTCTTCTTTTCTACTAAAAAGTGCATTTTTTGTTTTCCTTGGTCCATTGGGAAAACAGGGAAATATTTCAGTTATTGCATGTTAGAATGATTCAAAGATGCAACATGTGGAGTGACATGTTGCTGTATATGCTTTTAGAAGAAAACCAACAAATCATTTTGCTTAAAGTCATTAACTTCCAATTAAAGAAAATATTATGTTTCATCAAACACGGAATGTGTGATTCTTTTCACTTTTCCATTTTGATATGAAATTTGGAAAGCTCTTCTTTTCCACAAAATCAAAACTTTACAACTAAATAACAGGTTTAAAAAGCGCACCTCTGGTACTTGAGGCAATCTGGAAAAAATGCCTAATGGCCATGAGGCGGCAATTCATGTAAAGAGAATATTGTTGTTAGAAAAGGATGAACTTGATGAAAAGGCTGACATGTAAAGATATTAAAAGAGATGCAGTTTTGATTGTTGTACATAACATTTATTTGGATATAAATTGAGCAATGCCTCATGTACTTGAAGCTCTCGCCACACGCCTTGGCTAGGCGTTTTCTAAACCAAATAGTTATCACTAATTCACCACAAAAAACACATCAACAAATAAGAGAATGTCAAGCAAAAGTTTAGTTTAGCCAAAATTAGCAAATTAACTTTCACTGTCGCAAAAAGAAAACAGCACAAATGCTACAAAGAGTCAAAGATACTTCAATAAATCCAACTATATTCCAATTAACGAAGTTGAGTCAAATTAAACCTAAATAGCTACAATATAAGGTAGAACAACTCAACAATGACGAGGATGAACATCACAGTCCGGTGAATTAGTTAACGAATTTTGATAAAACCAATAGATAACACAAAGATGTCTATAACTAAACCTAAAATGAAGCGATATAGGATAAGCAGGTGTGACGATGATAACCAATGAACAGCAGAAAACAGAAATCGAAAGCGATTCCTATTAAAAAACAGAGAAAAAAAACGTGATGATATCAAATCAGTATTCAAGTATTCAACAAACACAATTGCTCCGATATCAGTTCACCAATTCAGAAATCATCATGTAAAACACATATCAAAAGCAATCGGTCTTAATAGGTATCAAAATTAAGTAACTAAAAGCGCAAAACCTGCAGCAAACAAATCAATCGTACAAAATCACTTCAACAGCTCTAAAATCTTCAAACGAAACAGAAATTCAGAAAAAGTAAACCTCAATTCACGGAGGTGCGGCGATGACGCCGATTAGCATCAGAATTCGTCGAGCAAGTGCACGAATAACGGAGAACTGGAATCGATGCTTTAAACAGAGAATCAGTGAGTGGGATGAAAGAGAAAATGGCAGAGAAATCTATGCAGCAACATTTGTATCGTTTTCTGACCGGTGAATCTCGATGTTTGGAGTGTATTGTCTACTTTTTCTCACTCATATCTGCATGAACACACACACATACACTCGATACACTCGACAACTGTGTGTGTGAGAGAGACGATGATGGCACAAGGGTTTTGGGAAAGAATGGATAATCGTAAATTACTGGTAAAGTTGTTGTTTTATAAGCTTAAGCAAGTGGTTTTAAGCGTAACTAACAGTTTTCTGCAGAAAGTATAAATTAGGGCTGTGATTCGTGTTGTAAAATGATTCGGTCCTTTTTTATCAGAATATAAAACGTAAGCTAAGTCAAACGCTTAATAAGTTATCCTTAGAGGAATTATAAATGAAGAATCATACACGAGTACACATCGGTTCTCATACATATAAGTTCACGGTGTCTTTGAGTCTCTTATACGTGTTCTTATTTTATATGATAATAAGGGATTATTTTTATGACTCGAACTTGTGATATTAAGATAACATTACATAACTGCAATTGTGGTAAATTAATAATGGTAGCTGTAAAAAGTATGAAAGAAGTGTGCCGTTTGTTAGGGTGGTTGTGAAATAATCGGAGGGCTAGGATTTGTTGTTTGTTAGATATGAGGTCACGAGTGAGAATGTGTCTTGACTGTAGAAAGTTTGCAAATAGGGGCTCATAGTCTAGAAATATGAACTTTGGGTCCTTCAAGTTTTTCAAGTTTAGGAATATCATTGCACTGTTTTCAATACGGTTGGTTAATCCAACAGGTCAAGTTGACAAATTATAGTTAAGTTAATTGAGCTTAACTATGTGTTCTGGTGGTTAAAATATAGGGCTACTTCGTTGAATGTCGAGTGACATAATTGGTATAACTTTTCTTTATAATGGTGTATGATTTGTATTCCTACCTTCTTGTTGGGTTTTATTAATGAAATTTCAGCCGTTCAAAAAAAAAGTTAATTCAGCTTGCAACCAATATGGTCAGTTAATCGAACAACTCTAGTTGACGACTCATGGTTCAGTTGCAACAAATGAACTGATATGTTTGTTGATTTTTTTTCCTAAATAACTTTATCATACATTTTGGGTTATTTGTATGTGGATTCAACTGTATTTTTGTAACTTAAAGAATCATAATTAGAATCAAATAATTAAATCATTACCAAAAAATGAGAATCAGATTATATTTATATTTACTCTAAGAGACAAGTTCATAGCAACAATTACTTCCATGATTTTCAATATATATTTGTTTATCCTTTCAAATTCAAATTTATCAAAAGTATAAATTGATTACTGATTTGATCAACAATTGAATTGATATATATTAAGATTCTGCACTAAAGTAATTTATAAAAAATATACTAATAGGTAACCTACGAGAATCATTAAGTACCATTATGAAAGTGTTTGACCGCTTTATGTATGATTGAAATATTGAATTTTCAATTTGTAAATCCTTTGTAATCAAAATAAAAATGTAACCCTATGAACTAGGATAACATGATTGTTCTTTCACCTATGTATATTAAGTTATTAACTTTATTAGTAGAAGGAAATATATTATCATATTAATAACTATAATCCTAACATATATAGCCTAAAGATTTATGTTTGTTTTCCTAAATACTAAGGTGTAAGTATATTCGAATTGAGCTCATCCAATCTTAACATCAACATGTAAAACTTAGTAGATGTTAATTTCGAGCTCCGCTCATTTTTTACTCTATATCTAAACTCGAGCTAAGGTCGTAAGTAATTGTTTCAAATCCAGTTTGGCTCGGACTCATATGGTACATTATTTATTAAATATTTAATTATATATTTTATGTAACTTTACAAACTTTTTTGTATATACATAATTGTAATTATAATTATAATTATAATTATAATTATAATTATAATTTTATATATAATATTAACATATATAACTTTTTACATGCCCTTATTTTGTTAAGAAAATTATATCCTAATAGACGCTTTTATTGTTATATATGTTTCAAAGAAGAGTTTTTACAAAACGTATATTGCATATGCGAAAAGCATCCCACATTACTATTCCTAGCCATGTTGTTTTCAATTATAACTAGGTGAGAACCGGTACGCGCGTTGCGCGATATTATATTACGTGTCAAAGTTCTGTACAACAGTAACTATCCGTTACAGTCAAAATTGTTACTATCTATGATCATTTACTAACTGCCTGCAATTGTCTTCAGTTTTGGGCGGTATTTCTCTATGCAAGCTGTTGTCTTTAACAAAAGATTCAACCTTCACTAACTGCAGGTTGAAGGTTGCTATTACTAACTGCAGTTGTTTTCATTTGGATTGCTATGTACATGCTACGGTCAAAAGATGGACTGCTGTACATATATATCCGCACGTAATGGTTGCCTCAAAACATTATCGGGAAAACTTGCTAGTCATCCTTCCACTTCTTGGTGTATGACGGGCCTGCTATTTTATTATGCGTTATTGAAAATAGACAGTCATATGTATGAGTGTAAGAAAATATAGATGTTTCTCACTTTCTTCCTGGAACAGTGATCTTTTTGTTGATGAGCTAGCCTCAGACCTGTGCAGTGGCTGGTGTACTGATGGTGTTATTGGAGCGGGTGTAATTGGTGCATCTTCCGCCAGTTTGTTGATTCTGATCACTGTGCAACGAACTGCGGATGTCCTGCTGTTTTTGTGTGCCTGGATATGGAAGAGTGCCTCTTTGTTTATTATCTGCTGAAGGGTGATGTTAGGATTTTCTGCTGCTAATATGTCTTTACAATTCAGTCCGGTAAGTTGTGCAGATGGTTCATTGAAGATTAAGGCAGGAATACTCCCTGTATTGTCGGAGATTGTTGCGTTTATTCGGTATCTGCAGTCAAATGTTGCTGTTAGTTATGTATTGTATTATTATATTGATACAATTGAAGAGAACATACATTGCAGTCCGTGAGTTGACGTTGCCATGCATTGAACAAAACCATGTAGCACCAGCTTTAATGAGTGACTGATCGCAGTTGGGACAGCCCATAGAATGCCATTCTTTCTCCATGTTTATCTCTGTTACGGCTGCTCTAATAATGTAGATATTTCCCTGTTTTATTAGTAATACATGACCTGTTAGTGGAGCAGTCGGCTATAATAGAAAGGTAGTAACAGGTTATTGTACATTACAAAATTCAAGTTGCTATGACTGATGACATGTTGAGATTAGTTCACGTAATATAAAGATGAAATGAACATTTATATAAAGAGGTTATAATATAAAAAGAATAGTAAAATTTGTGGTTTTATCAAGAATATGAGTACTTTCTGAAATATGATTGCAGTTGGGACAGCCCATTGATTTGTTTCTGAAATATGTTGCACTGATTTGGCATGAATGTTGAAAAAAATTTTGAGTGAAAAGGGGAAAAGTGGCAGCATTTGAGGCATAAAGGCAGTGTATACCGTTTATTTATTCTAATATTTACTTTACCAATACTTTAATAAAATGATGCACCAATCTAAATATGGTTGTTATCTAATAATGCATGTAAAATTATTTTTTGTTTGATATAAAAGACAAGAACTTGGTAAATATATAAATATAGATTGTGTTGAAACATGCAATTATGCAAAATATGATTGTTTAAAATTTAAATTGCACATACCTACTGAAAGAATGCTTACAGATATGCCATGGACTCATGGTACATAGGTAAAGTTGTTTTTTAATGCAAGTCTAGGCGACCTAAAATTTTTTTACACATACTACAGAGAACATTTGGGAGATATTAAAAATTATTTATGAAGCATTTCTAAAGGCAATATGCAGAGATAAATATCATCATTCATGCGAAAGTTAAAATATGTTCTTTATATCTAAATGGTATATATTATATTAATACATTTCTGTTTACCAAATTGAGGGGCTTGTATCTAAGTTTCCGTTGTAATTTGTGTAGGTTGATAGTCAATCAGGTAGAGAAACACATGGCGGTTCTGAAATTCTTTTGTCCATTTGAGTATAATCGAATTAAAACAGAAAAAAAAATTGTCAAGGCTCCTGAACATTTTCTGTAGACTGGGCCCTCTCAACGTGATTTTATAGCAACTATCACATATCAAATGTTACTGAGAGAAGGGATAAAACTTGAAATGAAGTGTGAAGAATCGATATTAAAAGCGAGAACTCTTTCAGATGTTTTGACACATAAAGCCTCTTATGTAGTAAAATAGAAATAAACTTTGAGCTCAGGTGAGCTCATTGACCCGCCTATGTGGTAAAATAAAAATAGAAAATTCCCTAATATAGAAACGGGTCAAATGGGTCCAACGGGCAATAGGACAAACTTTACCTGACATGTTTTAACACATAAAGAATAAAAATAGAAAATTCCCTAATATAGAAACGGGTCAAATGGGTCCAACGGGCAATAGGACAAACTTTA
>BJCN01325619.1:0-16865 GCA_018326445.1 Flaveria brownii
AGGCGAAGGTGGTCGTCACTTTGGAAGACATGGGTGGGTTGGGTGGGTTGGGTTTAAATATTTTGTTTTAAAGTAATTTACACAATGGTCCTTTTAATTTATTAAATAATAAATTTGTTCCTTTTGAGTTAAAAGACTAAAATACCCTTAATTTAACGAAAAAATTAACGGAAGTTAGCCTTAATACCTAAAGTCGTTACAAAATTGAAAGCACAATACCTCAACTTGTTACTAAAAAAGGTTAATACCCAAACCTGGGAACTGCGCTAAACCACAGGGACTATTTGTGTAATTAACTCTTATTTTGATGAAACTTTTATTATTTAGCAACACTAATTTTTAAATATTTCATATTTTTTAAAAAGTTTGATGTTTTCGAAAAATTTCTAGTTATATCAAATGTTTCCTTAGAAATTACATTTATAAAAAGAACTATCTCTTAAATTATTAAAAAAATATATTTACTCTAAAAAAATAAATAATATTATTTGTAATTAATGTAACTATCTAATAAAAGAGATGGAGAAAAAATTAAAATTAAAAGCTTTAAAATTATACAAGTGTTAAACTAAAATCTTTTATATTATTATAATAGATAGATTTAAGATGTTTCAATTAGATTTCTTCAAATTTTCCAAGGCCCATATGTTATAAGCAACTAACAATCCCAAACCCAACTAATATTGAGCCCAGCAACAGACAACACAACAGCATTCCAAAACCCATTAGCTACTCAAATTTCGATTATTATTAAAACATAATATTCAAACATAAAAACGAGTAGCTATATTTTAACAAACTCAAAGGACCCTGTTTTGAAACTCCGTCAACCCAACCGAGCTACCATGGATGCCGTCACTCGTGTCGTCGGGCAACCGACTATGGGCCTATCCTCACAGTATTATTCTTTAAACATTAACATAATAGCCTAATTTCTGGTGCTCATCATTTAAACAAAATTTTGTTTTTAGTCATTTTGAATAGAATAAAAAAAAACACGCCCAGTGGGACTCGAACCCACAATCGCCTGATTAGAAGTCAGACGCCTTATCCATTAGGCCATGGGCGCTTTGTTGTTCTAAATTTATTATACTTGATAATTAAATTGTAAAGAATACGAGGATAGAATCTGTTTATTAAACGTATAAATTCTTTTTTTTAAAGAAACAATATATCCTTACAGTATAAAGTTCACCGTTTTAGTTTTCAAAAATCTTGGAAGTGCGTGTGTTTCGAAAACCTAATATTACACGATATTATGTTGTATGATACATTTTGTAAAAAAGGTTTTAAGAAACTTCACTTGTTCGAATACATTTTCCTTGTGAATCATAGACATGCTTAAAATCAATGATTGAACTTCGGGTGCTTAGTAATGAGAATAACAAGACTAACATATAGTTTATTTTCAAGAATATATTTATAATATTCATGATAACATGAATATATTTCTATAGATGCAGCTTCAAAAGGAAATGTTATTTTAAGAAAAGAGAGTTAGCTCTTAAGACTTCTTCTTATCATACTTATATCAACTAGTGATCAAGTAGATATCCAAACAGGACATGTGTTTCCTCAATACATGTTATGTATTTGTTAGAATTTCCTTATAATCAAACACATTGTTATAGGTGGTCCTATCTATAGAAACATGATTGACACTTGTTTGCTGATTGAACAAGAGTTGCAACCATAAATCAGTCCAATATGTTATATGCAGTGCGTCGTATGATATGATAAAGCGTCGGCATTTACACCAAACCTTGAAGTAAAACAATGGGCACAATATTTACTTTTGAATAAATATTAACGTTATCAAGAAAAAATAAATCAAAAAACCTTCACGTCGACATATTATTTTATTACAGCTATAGGTATGTAGAAGTGTATTATATTTCTAAAGAAAGCTAAATTAATGCTTCACTCATACCTAATCATTCCAAAAAAATACTTATCAGTTTAAACTTTAATTCATACACACATGTAATTTCTATTTCAAATTTCACTCTTTATTGGTATTAAAATAAAGAAAAATGAATCTGAATGTAATATAATTTCACATATTAGATCATGGGTTCGAATCTCACAAACGGGGGGTTTTATCATAATTATGAGTTTCCTCTTGAATTGGTGACTTGATAGAGGAATATGATCGCGTGGTTGTTGAAAACTTTTTAAATTTAAATAATCTGAAATTTATAGAATATAAACTTGGTTGCAAACAATTATAAAACAAAGTTACCTTTTGTTTTCTTTCTTGCAAACCACAATGAAGAACAAGAACAGAGAATCAAATCAGAGACCAAAACTTGAATAGAATTTCAGAAACGTGATTAATCACTATCAGATTAAACCAATTGACCGCAATAATCAAGTGTTTAATCGGATTGAATCTGAGATTTTAGAGAATTGAAAAATCATTTTGTGAAAACCTTGCGATTCAAAATAGATCTAGAAGAAGAAAAACAGAGAATCGAACCCGGACGAGTTTCAACCGAAATCTCTCTTTTTAATTCGTTTGGAAACCGCCGACGGAAGTTACACCAGAATCTTGCTCCGATCAAGCCTGCTCCGATTAAGCCTGCTACGACCAAAGATTCTATCGGCGGGGGTTTGTTTCTGTTCTTTCTTCTTTTACCTTCACGATCTGGTACAATAACAATAGAATTGAAATTGGGCTTTGGGCCCATAAATTTTATTAATAAGATAAGCTCAATAAATTTAATACACAACCCAATTTTAATATATATTTAATCATATAATTAATTGTACTAGTGTAAAACGAGCACGCACTCCCGCGTCGCCTAACTCGCTTAATCACTATAACAATTTATCAGATCGGCAAGTTAGTCCAATAACACTAAAATTATTGATAACACTAAAATTATCAACAGTGGTAACACTGGTGGCACGATGATACTCCAGTGATCCGTGAGTGATTCCAATTTAACCGTTCAAAAAAACATTAAAATGGTAGAATTATTACATTTTTAACGCCATTCACTGTGTTGGGCCGTTGGGGTATAATGTATTTCGATGTGTCACGATTCAACAGTCGCAATCTTCTTGACTATTTATTACATAAATAAAACTTCTAGTATAATTGTTATATTAAATTATTATTTTGAAGTATTTTATATAACAAATTAATTCAATTATTTGAAGATGACAATTTGTCTTTGAATGATTTGAAAAGATGGTTGGGCTCTACCTCTTTAATATTTTACATCTTTATACTAAATAAAAAGATAGGGCATCAGATGCCCTTTTCCCTCATTTCCCACTTTAATGCTCTCATCCTCTCAATTTTCTTCCCTACATTTAAGTTGGAATACGATTTATGAACATGTTATGGGCCTTATATAAGAGAGATATTACACTTTTCATATACTATACTACTTTATCTTCCTATTCTAATAAAAAAGTATCTGGGATGACACGTGTCAACATCACAATCATTCTCACTAAAATTTTCTCGCCTCTCTCTCCAATTAAATAATTACCTTAATTATTAATAATACTATTTTACACTTTTTTAGATTTAATAAATTAATAAAAAGATCTATTTATTAATATTATTTCTAAATAAACAATTTTTTTATAAAATAATAAATTTATTTAAAGCATAAGACTTTTTTTAAAAATACAAAATATTTAAAATTGGTATTTTTAAAAAGTTATTTTTATAATAAGAAAATTTTTAGAAATGATATTTTTATACGGTTTGTTTTAAAACAAAACGTTTATTTATTTTTTTGAAAAAAAATAAAGTTTTAAAAAGTTGATATTATTATTTTATAACTTACAGTCATTTCTAATACATAATTTCAGTGATATTGTATCTTAAAATATTATTTTATAATTAATAAATTTTATTATATTAATTTTTTATTTATTCAACACGTATAACACACGGTTACTATAGCTAGTATTATTATATTATATGTAGAACGTTGAACGGGGCGTATTAAATAAAATGCATCAAGTCAATATATGGTTATTTGAATTCACTGTGGAGGTTTTAAATCAAATAATATAAATTTTATCCTTTTCAAGTTATGATATGATTTTCTTTTCTACCAAACCTCAGAAGTCTTGACATTATTCACATCACATTTTTTTTTAAGCTGGTGCTTCAGCGGAAATCCCTTTACATCCACAACCAGGAGACCCCAGTTCGACCCCGGAAACAAACCGGACCCATTGCAACCGCACCCTCAATAGGGGGGAATTATTTTGCTGTTTCACGGAGTCGAATCTGGAGCCCCAACCCTCGGGCGGGAACCCCACATATTGTGGGTAAACCCTCCCCCCTCAGGATAGAACCCGCGACCTTTGGCCACTAGATCTTTATCCCTCATTGAGGTTACCAACTGGGCTAGGCCAACTGGGCTAGCCCAGCTGGTTATTCACATCACATAAGACTATAATATAATATAAAATAAAATAAAAACTCAATGCATTTAACTTATGTTTTTCTTCATCATTTTGAATTATAAATATATATAAAAAGGGAGATGCTTCGAGCCTTGGAGTTAAAGAAAACTACATACTGTTACTAAAATATTTAATAAAAAGATCACAATAGTTTAATATTTCTACATCCTAAAAAGGTCCTATGACTTGTATAAAAATATTCTTTGAACTTGCGTCCAAGCATACTTTTCCAAATTAAGGAATGGGTCTATTTGAAATTTGCATAAATTTTAATATTAAGAAAAAAGGGGAAAAAAATAACAATCACAGCCTGTCTCCTACTTGCTCTCACAGTCAACAATACACATTTGCCCTTGTAAGCATACCAATTGACGAAAATGTAACCCTTCTATGAATCTGATTTTAAGAGGTTGGTTAAATATAGCTTATGTTTTTTTAACGCACCTTATATTGACTTGATGCATTTTTATGTTTTTTTTAAAGATCATAGGTGTGCTTTAGCACTTGTATATGTTTGTATACATCTGTTTTGAACATGGATATGGACTCATAAGAACATGTATACAACTTTTTGCATAGTTGGATGCCAAGTCAATAAAGTATCACTTCTTTTTCTGATTCTAAACTAAAAACACAAATACTTGCATATGTATAAAAGAAAACTATAAGAATATTTGGCAAATAAAGCATGTTAGATACAAATTGAAAATTTTATAAATTTGAAAGAGGTGAAAAGCTTTGATTCTTAATGTTGCTAACTTACTAATCACTAACATATCCAACCCATAATTTAACTGTTAAAATAAAGGAAAACCTATTGAAAACAGTACATTCTCCAGATCAGGACTAAAATAATTACCTGCTACAAGCTGGGCATGTGGATGTATATCAGACTACCCATTGACACCAGTATGATCTAATGTTAATGCGTACTAAATGTTCTGCATGAGGTACAAGTTATAATAACTTCATCTGAGGTGATTTTGGAAGTTAAATTCCTTTATAAATTCTTGTTGGGTTCTTCTTTTATGCTTAATATATCTAATTGTGGAACAATAGGAGAGATTAAAATCACCCAAAAAACCCACATCTTTATTTCTTGACATATGTCTTCTTCAATGGCAGCAAAAGCACATGTGGACAGCACTAAATGCAGTGGAACCTCAAATTTCTGAAAGTTTCTTACAACTGACATTAATTTTCAACTACCCACATCATGGTCCATCTTTGTTTCCTACCTTATTCGATTGATTCCTCAAATTTTATTTAAAAAATATCATATCTTGATTTCACATAGAAGTATAGAACAGGGGAGAACAGAGCATAATGTTTGTCTGTTATCTGTTTTTAGGAGATGAACACTTGAACATTGACTTATAGTTCCTATAAGTTCCGTTTTTAGTGTTATTGTTTGTCTTTATCTTGTTGGTTTACCATCAATAAGCTCAGTTTTATGTAAACATCACAGATTACACTCTTGATCTTGAAGACGCAAAACCAGAGCATTTTAATGGCAGTTTCAAGCTTTTATCTACTGTTCTTGACTCTTTCATGGAGTTTCTTCTTTACAAATGCAATTCAACCTTCACAAAAACAAGTTTTGCTTCAGCTAAGAAAGCAACTAGAGTACCCAAAACAATTGGATTTTTGGGTCAACACACGTAATGACTTCTGCTACATGTCATCACCACAAGTGAACATCACCTGTGAGAACAATTATGTTACAGAGCTCAAAATAAAAGGGTTTTCTGCTGATCAACTGCCAAAGAAGGTAAAAAGTTCGTATTTTGATGGGTTTCCCATTCCTTCACAAACCCTTTCTCAAAATTTCTCAATGGACTCTTTGATTGCCACTTTGTCAAGATTAACAAGCTTGAAGGTTCTTAGTTTGGTTTCTTTAGGAATCTGGGGCCCACTCCCTAACAAAATTCAAAGATTATACACACTTGAGTACATTGATTTGAGTTATAATTATCTCTATGGGTCAATTCCTCCAACTTTTACAAGATTAAAAAGTCTTCAAAGTGTGATTCTTGATGGGAATTTCTTGAATAGCAGTTTCCCTGCTGGGGTTGACTTATTATCAAGTTTAACCAGTTTGAGCCTCAAAGATAATTCTTTCTCTGGTCAATTACCAGATCTACCAAATTTACCAAGCAGTTGGGTCATTCTGTGTCTCAGCAAGAACTCATTCTCTGGTCAAATTCCAGTGAAATATGGTCAACTCAGTAACCTTCAAGAACTTGATCTTTCGTTCAATTCGCTTTCTGGTGTCATTCCCCCTTCAATCTTCTCATTACCATACATTTCCTACTTGAATCTTACATCAAATAAGTTGACTGGTCAGCTACCAAGCCGATTACAATGTGGGAACAAACTTGCAGCAGTAGATATTTCAGTAAACCGGTTTACAGGTGGTTTACCTTCTTGTCTAAGTAATAATTTGAACAACAGAACTGTTAAGTATGATGGGAATTGCTTAATGACTGATGTTAAACATCAACATCCATCAAGTTATTGTGTAGAAGAAGCCAGAGGAGTCGAAGTAGATCCAAAAAGCATCAAGGATTCAAAGAAAAGAAAGAATCCAGTAATACTTGTGGGAGTGATTCTAGGGAGTGTTTTACTTCTAGTGTTTTTGGTATTCGGGTTTGTGGTATTTCATAGGAAAATTTGTGCTCGAGGCCTATCAGAACCAAAATTGTCACAAAAAGCGGTGCAGGAATATTCTATTACGAGCTACCCATCTGAGCTCTTAACCAATGCAAGTAAGTCTTTCAAAAAACATGATCTTGATTTAGAACTAAACATAGCATCAGAGCCAGAAAATGTATAAAAGAATAAATTTTTGTTTGGGGTGAAATTTATTTGATTTCTAATATTACTTTAAAACTTTTGAATTGGGGTGACTGCACCTGCTAACCTCTTTCTGGATATGTAACTAATGGTGAATTTTTATATAGGCAGATGGAATGTTATCTGTTAATCTTATCGAAAATTTTTATATAGGCAGATGGAAATTTATGATTTAATCTTGAATCATTGTGTTCTTGAACTAGGGTTTGTTTCTGAGGCTGCAAAGTTGGGTACAGAAGGAATCCCAGTTCATAGACTGTTCTCTTTTGAAGAGTTGAATGATGCTACTAACAACTTTCATAGATCTACCTTAATGGGGGAAGGTTCATCCGGCAAGGTACCAATCTAAAGGCACAATGGACATTATTAACTACTTTTGATCTGTTTCCTTCTAAACTATTTTTCTAAATTTAGCTTTTAGTCAAAAACATAACCTGAATCGATTCCTAAGTCAATGAATCAAAATTGCCCCTTCTATATCAACATATAAGAGCAATGATTATATTTCATAACTTTCTCATATCTAGATCTACAAAGGAAAGCTAGCAAATGGAACAGACATTGCAATAAGGCATTTGACTGTGTCCAAAAAGTACACAATCAGAAACCTTAAACTAAGGTTGGATTTGCTTGCGAGGCTGCGACACCCTCATTTGGTTTGCCTTTTGGGACATTGCATTAGTAATGAAGGACAAAATGACAGTGATTCAAACAAAGTATACCTTGTGTATGAATATGTCAATAATGGGAATTATAGTGCTCTACTTGCTGGTAAGTATTTTGGTATATACGATGGCGATAAATTTGAGGATTTTTTTTTAATTTATTGATGTTTGATTGTTTAAAGCAGAGAATGATATTGAAAGTGTTCTTAAATGGGAAGACAGATTGAGAATATTAACTGGTGTGGCTAAAGCTGTGCATTTCCTTCACACTGGACTCATTCCTGGTTTCTTTAACAACAGATTGAAAGCAAATAATATTTTGTTGCATGAAAATGGGATGGCAAAGCTGAGTGACTATGGGCTTTCTATTATAGCAGAAGATATCAAACAAGATGTATGTAAAAATTATAAACTAGAAAAAAAAAAGTTTTTGTTCATGCAATCACAAAATCTAACCTTTTTTGTTTTCATTATTTTGATTTTGCAGACAAACGGGGAAGGTGTCGAATCATGGTAAGGGCTTTTCTTTGGTGAAATACTATAGGTGCCAATCTTGGCGGGTCAGGCAGGTCACTACGTGTTCAAATGTGCCATGTCCGGCTGGTTGACAATGCATTTGTCTGTTTTTAATTTTTTTATAAAGAAGCAATGTGTTAATTTATCATGGCTGTAAAAACAAGATTACTAGATATATAACCTAAATCTTTGAATGAAATCCGATAATTTGACTCATTTAAGATAAAACGGGTAGTTTATGGAACTTTTTTGCAGGCAAATGAAGAACTTCGAGGATGATGTCTACAACTTCGGATTCATTCTACTTGAATCTATTGTTGGGGCTTCTGCTGCATCTCGAAAAGATGAGTTTCTGATGAACGAAATGGTAATTTCCTTAAAATTAAATTGTAAATAAATGTGATCATGGAAAAGAGTTATTGCCTTTTGGAGTAATTCAAAGAATCTGTCTCCTTTCTTTGGTTGTTTCAGGCTTCATTTGGAACAGAAGACGAAAGAAGAAAAGTAGTGGACCCCATTGTCCTTGCTTCATGCTCACAGGAATCTTTGTCGGTTATAATCTCCATAACTAAAAAATGTTTTGTCAGTGATTCGTGGGCACGACCTTCTTTTGAAGATGTGCTTTGGCACTTGCAATATGCTGCTCAAGTTCAGGCTAATACACCACGACCTGCTATATATTAGATAATATATTCAAGATTGTTGTCATGATGAAAAATAAGCAGATAATAATATGCCATCACTTATGTTTTTAATTTAAATGTAAATATTTAGATTATGTCAGTGACCTTTTTATTTCTATGATCTCCATAATAAAAATGTTAAAAATGCAAACCTTTAGACCTGAATATGATCAAATCCTGCATACAATTTAAGAGCTATAACCATTAGATTCATGTCGAATATCTTGCAGCTTCATCAAATATTTCTGTTTCCCTTTAGCTCTTTCTCTTCTAGTGCAATTCGATGCTGATTCAAGTCAAGCAAACGGGATCTTAAGTGATCGTTTATTTCCATCAAACGTCTTGTCATGCCATTAATCCACAATCTACTTTCAATATTTGTTTCAACCTTCAACTGTAAGGCTTCAGGTGTTCTTTCCATCTGTCATATCAAAAGAACATGATTCAGTTGTCATAATGTGGCAATCTTTCTATAATGTGATCAGGCAAGAGTGAGACTGTACCTCCAAATCGAGAGCCTGCTGGTTGAGTAAATCAAAACTTTGATATTGGTAGGTAATTTTCTGTTGTTGTTCTGGTGATGACATAATGGTAACAGTTGGTATTGAAAGATTATTTTGCTGAGAATATTTTTGGAGCGAAGATATTGGCAAATGAGTTGATTTCCTCTGATGATTATCTAATGGAATCAGTGAAGATTTTGGGATCACGGTCATATTAGTTATAAAACCTGCATACATGTAATATGATTCACTAGAGAACAATAATTAAAATTTATAGGAGCATTCAAATTTGAAGCAGACAAAACAGAATATTCAGGAGTTGCAATTAGTACAATGGTTCCTGCACTCAAGTTAAATAAAAACTTCATTGCAGCCAACATTGTCAAATGGCATAGCCAAGGGCAAAATAATTCTTTCACAGTAAAAATGCATGTTTAAAAGGGATATTAACTACCTTTTTGATGATGAAATCTTCGAATTATCACACCTTTAACAATATCCCATAAGCACGCAGTACAATCTTCTGAAGCAGAAATAAGACCAGATCTACTAAAGGTCAATGCCGTAATTGACTCCCTACACTTTCCATTGCAGTAGTTAGCAAGTTTTGTGTATTTTAGCAAAATAATATGTTCAGAATATTACATCAATTTTTATATATATTAACAAGCACTAACATACTTGTGTCCACTCAATTCAACTTTTAGTTCCTCTGAATTATCAACAGTAGATTCCTTCATTAATCCAACATCAAATGGGGTCATGAATATTTTTCCATTCGCACTTCCAGAAAACAAAAACCTCTCTGCAGGGTCAAGAATCGTTGCAGTTATTGGTTGTGGAAAAACCCATGTTTGCAAAAGAGTCCCATTAACAAGGTCCCATACCTATTGTTAAGATTTAAGAATAATAATTTAGTAACATTTTAGATATTCATTATAGTAGAGGTGGCAATTTCAACCCATTTACTTATCAACGAATAGCATTGGGTTATGCTTTATCCCTATTCCCTAACAGGTCAAACTTCACCAAAGTCTATTTTTTTGGTGAAAACCATTAAATGGTAACCATGTTTCATGTTGTTCTATTAAAGTTACTCAGAAAACTTTAACTACAAAAGCCACTCAGGTTTCAATATTGTTCTATTATGATGAATGAGTGACCTGCACGGAGTAGTTATGAAACTTGGTTACCATAGGTGACATTTTCTCTGTTATATAAGTGTAGAACTCCTAAACAGTTCTATCGAAAAACATTACATTGTATTGAGATGACACTAGTTTTGTAACATCTTTAACAAGCCAGATATTCATACATATATGGGGAAAGTAAGTGTTTATATTCAACCCAATCCACTTATTTTTGCCACCTCTAAGCATACAAATATTAAAAAGTAGTATTTAAAACTTCACATAACCTTGCAAGTGCCATCAAGAGAGCTTGACACAAAAACTGAATTAAAGACATTTGCTGATGGACAGAGTCCAGTTATGAAGGACTTATGGGCAGTTAAAACACTTAGTGGTGTATGAAAAGACCCTGAGTCTGTCTCATCTAACAAACTGTCATGGAATCAAAGATCGTTTTAAGGATACTAGATATAATTTCTGTTGAAATTAATGAAAAAAAGGCATGTGTCACCTTATCATTGGCCAGACAGCTATGCTTCCATCTTCAGAACCAGATATTAGAAGAGAAGAATCATCAGAAAATGCCAAGCAGGTTAATGGGGAGTTATGTGCATGCCAAGTTTTGAGCAGTTTCCCATTTATTACCTAATGGAAAATACAATTATTAAAAAACAACTTGGGTCTATGACAACATTATATTCATAAGAAATAGACCACCAGTGTTAGGAGTTAGGACACAACCAGGATAATGTTTCTCCATATTGTCCAAATTCTGTGTGTTGTTTTGTTGTTATAAACGTGCCAAGATATAGAAAGAGTGTGTTTAGAATTTCGTTATGAAAGTAATAATGTAATATTGAACTACAATCAAATGATAAACTGTGAGGATGAGCTTCTGATTGAAGTTGTAATAATTAGATACTTACTTGCTGATGTGTTTGGTAAATTCTGAATATACGATAAAATTAACATATAACATTATTAGAACATAGATTTTCTGAAATGGGGAGTTTTAAGTCTCTAGTTTGGTTTAAAAATAAGTTATTTTATTTTATCCTTAAATAACAATTTTGTTGCAGCTGATATGAAATTGATTATCCAAAAGTAATGATATGATCAAATAACTAGAACCACAATCTGCTTATCCAAATACTAATTAACTCTGTTGCAGTTGATATGAAATTGATCATCCAAAAGTGCCACCACAATCACACGATCAGGAGCCAAATTTATCTATAAAAATACTAATCAATTCTAAAGTTCAAACCAAACACCCCTTGAGAATCATAGCAATGACCGTAGATGGTAGTCAAATCGCTGAACCACATTTATATTGTTTTAAATTTTCGTTTTGTTTAAATTATCGTGTGTTTGTCTGTGATTTTGATCCTAACATAATCTTGAAATTCTGTAAGATAGGAAGTAATTTGAGGAAGAAGTAGATAGTTTTGGTGTACCAAAAATCATTTACCTCCCAAAGACAGACATTTCCAGAACTCGCTCCACCAGCTAAATATATACCGTCTTTTGAACTAGAAACTGGCTCAATGGCTTCAACACAATAGCTCCGCAAAGATGCACGTGGCTGAAATATTTTAGTTTCTTGGTAAGAATTAATTTTCTTTCTACATTAATGAGACACAAAATAACAACAGTTGAAAATTTCATAAGTTATTGACTTATTGCTAATATAACTGAAGGTGTACCACTCCACCACATCAATTACTGATCATAGGGTGATTCAGATCATTATTTTACAGAACTACAGAAGTACAATCAAATAACCACTGAAACACATGAGAAATAGTAATTTAGGAAGAATCAGATCACGCACATAAAACCTAATGACAGATTAAACCCAATCCACATGCACTTACCATTAATCTCATAAACTAGACATATAATTAGTTAACTAAGTACACCTGTGTACAAAATTCAACAAATCAAACACTTCAAGGGAAAATTGATAAAAACCCTAAAAACGAATTGGGAATATGTATACCTTAGAGAAAGGCCACGTGAAGATGACGCCACCGGCGACGGATCCAGGGCGGTGAATTTGAGAGGCGATTAAGTACTGATTTCTCAAACAGGTGATTCCATGAAATGGTGAAGCGCATGTGGGTATGTGAAGAAGATGATCCCCTGTTTCGATGTCCCAAATCGTCAATCCCACCGTTAAATTCTTGTCTCCACACACCACCAATGCTTCCTTCATCGTTCTATCTTCCGATTCACGGTGAATCACAGTGTGAATGCTTTGACATGGAAGAAAAATTTGGGGGTTTTAGTGATCGACGAAAGGGGGCATCAACGATTACAGGGGTCGCTAATTCGTTTGCTTGACAGTATAGATGGTGGAAAGCGGGAATTCTTGAAAAATAATATTTTAATAACTTTTTTTTAGCAATCTAATATACTTCTAATGTAGGCTCGCGTATACCGCTAGAATTGAACTTTCGACATCAAACGTTATTCTACAGACCTAAATACCGATAGGCCAAAAGCTCTTTGATTAGAGAAGGATCATTTAGGGGTATGACTTATGAGTTTAACCGCACAAAGTTAAAAGAGATGTGAAGTCTGGGTTAGTTTCGATTTTCGAGTCGAATATACAAACATGTTTAGTTAAACAGGTTATTAAGTGTCAACCTGAAAAGTTCAAGATCAGCTATTTATTTATTTTTGTTTTCTTTATTGTGTTTTATATGATATGTTTAAAAGTTTAAAGTTAATTTGATGCAGTTTTAGAACCTACAAGTGTTAATAAGTAAAAAAAAATTAAATAAATATTTATTTTAAATTAAACAAGTCATGTTAGTGTCAACACTTTACATACATGTGTCATGTTTGTTTCACGAGCTTGACATGATTTTACCGTTCATACGTGCAGGTAGTGGTGTACAAACCGGGTTTTTTCCCAAACCATTTTGGGGTCCAAACCGAAACCGGTTTGGTCAACCAAAGTCAAAACTGGTTTGGCCCCAAACCGGTTCGGGTCGTAAACCGGTTTCAGAGCAATAAAACTCAAACCTATTAAACTGGTTTGGGTTGGTTTGGAAACCAGTTCGGGCCCAAACCGGTTCAGTTTTTTTTTTTAACTACACGCATGACCCCTGTGTGGGCGCATGGCCCCTGGTTGGGCGCATGGCCCCTGTTTTTGGGCGCATGGCCCCTGTTTTTGGGCGCATGGCCCCTGTTTTTGGGCGCATGGCCCCTGTTTTTGGGCGCATGGCCCCTGTTTTTGGGCGCATGGCCCCTGTTTTTGGACGCATGACCCCTTTTTGGCTGTATGACCCCTTCCTTGGAAGTTTAAATAATTAAATAAAATGCAAGTTTAAATAAAACATTGTTATTAATAATTTATAATGAAACATACAAACAATTTAAAAAATA
Organism: Flaveria brownii; assembly: GCA_018326445.1. NCBI lineage: Eukaryota > Viridiplantae > Streptophyta > Magnoliopsida > Asterales > Asteraceae > Flaveria > Flaveria brownii. The sequence goes on from BJCN01325619.1 coordinate 14,187, forward strand.
TAGAAGTTTAAATAATAGTTTATTCTTCGCCATCAGAACCAAAGCTGTTACAAAGATACTCATCATATACCGCTTCATCATCGGCCATTCCGGTTGTCAATCCGCTCTTAACCTCGTCCTCGTATAATTCGGCTTCGTATTCCATTTCTCCTTCAAGTGAGCATTTGTCTTGTACTCTTTCTGTGACATCCAAATAATCCTTTAAGCAAATTGACATTTCAACCGCTTGGGGAGTGAGACGATTTAGTCTTATCGATATAACCCTTCCACTAATAGAAAAAGCAGATTCCGAAGCTATCGTGTAAGCTTTGACGGTTAGTAAATCTCAGGCCATGGTGAATAGGATGGGAAATTGATCTTCCTTATCTTTCCACCAAGCCAACAAATTAAAATTTTTAAAATCATGTGGACTCATAGTGGATAAAAAGTTTGTTCAACCATACATTCAGAGTTCACTACTCGGAGTGTTTCCACGTTGACGTTTATTACATTAATCCCTTGAAGTGTTATATAAATCAAACATTTGATCATTTGAATTTTCAAAATTTGTCGCATGCCTTAATGAGTCATGGATTTGTGATGATTCACCATATTTTATTAAATAAACATTATACATTTTTCCTAATTATTCGTTAAAATTAGCTTTTAAAGTTTCATTATAAAATGGGTCATTAACTTCTAAATCTAAATTAGAAATAATTTTATCAAGTAAAGTTTCAACCCCGCCCGAATTTATAGAAGGGTTTAATGCAGCGGCACATGTAATTACTGGAGACATTTCTTGAAAATATTTTTTAAGTTTTTCTTTCATTGGGGTTATCATATCCGAATAATATCTACCCCTAAACGAATCTCATTTAATTTTGAAGTCATAATAAATTTGTTGAAGTACTAAAGGACTCGTTGGATAATAAACTCCAGAAAGACAAGTAGTTGCGGTTTTAAAAATTTGAAGCATTTTGGTTACTTCTTCAATAATGAGCCAACCCAGTGGATGGTAACTGTTTGTATTTTCATGACTTACCAAACTATTATGAAAGACTATTAAACTTTTTTTTGTTCAATAGTCTTTTCAAATATGTTACACGTAGAATTCTATCGTGTTGATACGCCCCAAATCGGATCTAAACATTTGGAATTTGCGTCTTTACAAAACTTGTGATATCTAGTATATCTTTGGTTATTACTAAAAATGTCACATAACATTCTTTTAAAACTATCTTTTTGCGTTTCAATTGTTCTTAAACCGTCTTGACCGGCTAAGTTTATGATGTGCGCAACACATTAACTATGAAAAAACATACCGACACACATTGGTTTATATTTTAATTTTAAATGATCGACCGTAAGAGTGTTATTTGACGCATAGTCAAAAGATATAGAAAATATTTTGTTTTCTAATTTGTATGTTTTAATAACTTTATCCATAAGAAAAAAATGTTTTGGCCGGTGTGAAGATAATCAAACAATTCAAACACAATCGTACGTTTGATCATTTGCCACGAATCTGGTTCAACCCAATATGCGGTGACACAAATGTACGAGTCCGGTGAACCGTGAGTAGTCGACCAAACATCACTAGTTAAGTTAACACCGGTTTGTAAATTTTTCAAAATAAGATATTAATTCATTTTTAGCTTTTTCCATATTTTTAAACAATCTCTTCGAAGAGTAGCACGACTTACATTGGTGTAACGTGGTTGTAGAGTTCGTTGAATGAGTCGAGTGAAACGTTCATGTCGAAATGTTTGAACGACAAGCTTTCTTGAATTACAAAATTTGTCATTTGCTCCCGAACCGCATCAACGTTATAAGCCCAAACATTTCCTTCGTTTGTCATCGGAGCTTGACCTTGCGACGGTTCACCTTTCAACGCCTTACAATATTTATTTGCAATGTGATTTCTTAACGTTGTGTTTGCATCTTTTTTAAAAAACTTATGGCAAAACTTGCAACGAGCCTTGTTCGGACCGCTTGTCATTTGACATAAATCGTAATTGCATCATATTTCGGGGTTCCTATTCGTTGGAAGGATTGTTACCACCACGTCGCTTGAAGACGCATCACAATCAACAGAAGATTGAGCCTTTGATGAAGCCATTTGAGAGAGTTTTGAGAGAGTTTTTTTGTAAGAGAACAAAATTATTGAGCATTTTTGCGATTTGTAAGAGTAAAGAGCGTTTTAAATTGTTGTGATTCAACCAAAACATCAAATACATATATATACTAATCTAATGGTGGTATAATGGTAAAAAAACACTCAAAAAACGGTCAAAAAAGGTACAAACGGTAAAAAAAACGGCTATATAGCCGTTGGGTAACGGCTAGTATGCAAAACCGGTTTGAAAACCGGTTTAAAAACCGATTTGGGGGCCGGTTTAGGAACCGGTTTGAATACCGGTTTGGGAACCGGTTTGAATACCGGTTTGTAAACCAGTTTGAACCATCAACACCTAAAACCGCATAGGAACCGGCGATTTGGGTCGGGCTGAAACCGGTTTGAGCCAAAAATCGGTTCCGGTTTTTTTGACCTTTTGACCACCTCAACGTGCAGGGACGGACCTACGTGTAAGGGATGGGGGGTCAAGTGGCCCAATAGGTTTTTAAATCGTAATAGAGCATATTAAATGGAAATTTTGAGTGACCCTGATAATTTCATAACAACGACCCCGTAAAATT
>BJCN01325628.1:0-12762 GCA_018326445.1 Flaveria brownii
CTCTTGATCAAAATGATGATAATATTCAAGTTTCAGGCATCACATATTACTTTTTTATGTCTATCTGGTAATCGCTCACTTGTTATTTCTCTATAACAATTTTAATTTTCAAACTTGCAGAATATAAAGGAGGTTTGCAGAATAAAGAGGATGTATCATTAGTCTATTTGAATGGAGCCTGCCTTCATATTTAGAATGAATGAACATAAAATTTTCATATTTGATTAATTTTGTTAAGTTTCGTTTATATTTCTTGCACCTAGATTTTGTTCTCTATTCTTGTTTGGGCCTTTAAACGTTTATTGATAAATCGATTAGTTCTTTTAATTTAGGCCATTTGGTTGAGTGGATTATATGTTAATACTAAACCAGATTCATTTAATGGATTCATTGAATTGAACGTTGGTCAAAGGAACGTTTGATGACATTAGAGTAATTAATCATTTTAGCCTCTTTCACACTTTGAGTTCATCAAGCCACAACTATGTTGTAAATCATTAGACTAATTAGCATCTGTGATATACTAATGTGTGTGGGTCACGTATGCAATTGCTCTAATCTTTATCTGTTATGTGTAATAAGTTGCAACTTGTGATATGTTGTAGGCGTTGCTAGAACAAAATGGAACTGGTTATGGCGACCAACAAGGCGTTGAAGTATCGGTGACATCTAATCTTCAAGGTGATTTGGGATGTGTTAACAAGATTTTTATTGCTTTAGTCTCTACCGGGTTAGTACTGAATATGTTATATAATTTCTCGCTTAATCTCACAAATATATTGATTTTATATACTTCATACATGTTGTTACTGAATAACCTGTATTCAGTTTTTGCCTCATAGGTAATGAAACACTTTATCATCATTATTTCTTGTTATGGTAATACATGCAAAGGTGTTAATGAAATACATTTTTGAAAGATATATTTTTTTTTGATAATAAATTAAAAATAACCGAGTGCATCAATGGAATTCCAAGAAAAGTTCTAAACACAATAAATTAAAAATATCATCTTTGAGTTTTTCTTTTACGGCAGACTTAGGAACGAACTTGATTTAAACAACCAATTCTATATTTTGCGCAAAACAGAAACCGATTTACACTTTATTACTCTTTTAGTAGCCAAGTTATGTTTATTACCAGTTTAATTAGCAATGGATGACCTATTCAACCTCTAGCAAGTCATTTTTTATTTTATCTTTTTGCTTATTTTTCAAAAATTGCTAACGTGGCATCTTACTTGTAGTTTCGGTATATGTGTACATGCCATGCTAGCATCTGATTTTTCATTTGATAAATTTTTATAAATATAATTTTTATAGAACCTTTTTCAAACTTGTACACAAATTATTTTTTTATTGCAAGTAAAATCAATTTAGAATGAGATTGTTTGCTAAGACCGATAATAAGTTGTTAGTTTGTTTACATTCAAGTAATTTGAGGTTGGTTGCCATTATTAGGAAGAAGTGTGAACTTTATTTGTATTTGATGTAGTTTGCCCCTTCTTCCATATAGCTATGCTACACTGTTGTGTCATTACCTTCACTTTCAAATTATTATCTTTCTAAGGTGTTTCTAACTTCATATTCACGAATCTTAAAACATAGATAGCTTATTATAATGATGTCTTACTTAAGGCTATTTGCAAATCTTGTAACATAAGTATATTGTTATTGTTCTTGGTTGTGCCATTTTCTATATGGTTTTGGTATAAGTGAACATGGTAGACACATAAAACTTTATACGGTCTAAAGCCTTGGACTCTTGATGTAAGTGTAGTCGGTAGATTCATAAACTTTATACGTATGGCAAATTTAGGATTGAATTTAAATAACTTGTGTTATCAATGGGTTTACTGTAACATAAAATGCTTCTGGTCACAACGTTTTACGTTTGAGGTAACATCAAAGTGACGATTTTGTATGTTCTCGTATTCTTTGCACCGTTTTAAGTTTGAACTAATACAAAGAATAAATTGTGGTATTCATTGATCTGTATAGGACCTATATAGTTGATTGGTTATAGTTGTGATTAAAGTTCAATGTCATCAAGACAAATGTTTTTTTGCTTTTGGAACTTGACTTTACTGCTCTGCTTTTCATTTATTCTTGACTTTAAATATTTTTATCAATTAACATTATGACTCATAGATTTACTGTAATGCCCTATTTGTTATTTTTTTTGTTGTCCTACTTTTACAACTATGCATTCTAGATGGTTTTTTAAGTTGTATTGTTTTCAACTTTTTACGTGTCTTGACCAAACGAGTATTCTGTATACAATCTATCATTGACCAGGTTAGACCATTTTTGAACATTTGCTTTTGAAATAAGCATATCAATATTTATTAATTAATAAGCGCCCCTTTAATTGTGTTGATTCTTGTACAATTTTATCAGATTCATTGACGGGTATAGAGTCCTCAAGAACATCGATTCATAATGGCATGTCATTTTGGTTTGGTGACCCAGGAAGTCTCATGTGGTTGTAGCTTCTGAAATTCTCGAGTACTTTTACAAGTATGTCAATTGTCAAAACACAAATGTATTATTTTAAGTGGACTCTAAATCTTCTTTCTTTATGTTTTATTTAACTTGTCCCTAGGATTTGTATTCATTTAAGTAGCAGTAGGTCAATATTGGTTGAGCTTTTACGTCCCTCCCGCTGCAACGCGCGGGTCAAACCACTAGTAATTTAATAAGAGCATTCATAGCTCGTTCTTCATACACACACACACACACATATATATATATATATATACACACACACACACATATATATATATATGTATATATATCAAATAAACTTGTTAGATTCCCCCTTTGTATATGATTATTTGAATTTGGATGATGATGATGATCTTTTGATGCAAATTTTCTCTTTTTTTTAAAGCATTCACAGCAAAGAATTCATCTTCATCTCTATCTCTATTATTTAAAAAATTTTCAATCTCATTTTAATAAATCAAGTGTTTGTGAATGAGTAAATATAAAGATGAAGAATGATATATGAAATATTAAACAAAATTTAGAGATAAATATAGATAAATGTGATATTAAGTTAAATTATAAAAATAAAGAAGAAGATGTTGCTATGAATGCTCTTATAATTAGTATATTAATTAATGAACTTTGATTCTTGAGCAGAGGATTACTTCACATGATTTTACAAGTTCCAGCAACATAGCACAAACTCAGTAATAAAAGTTTATAAGCTAATATAAGTTCCAGCAACATATCACAAAGTAAAAAAAAATCATAAGTTTATAAATTTAAAAAAAAAATCATCTACAATGCTAACAATGCCATAAAGTAGGAGTTGCAATTTTGGTCCATCTGAGTTATACGTGGTTGACAAGTCAAAAAGGTATATGTTGAAACCTTTGGCTAAAATAAAATGGTTCAATTTGCCTTAAAGTGTAACTAAATACTCGCAACCTTCTAAATCTCCATTTAAAATAATTATATTCTAGCTTAATTAATGGTATAATTTGTTAATTACTCGTAGTTGATATATAAAGATTGAAGGTAAAGATTGAAGGTAGAGGGTATGAAAAAGGTTTACGGGTCAACCTAAGCTTGACATTAAGCATAATCTTATTATTTGGTTATTGTCCAATGTATGCATTGAGTTATGTTCTTGTTGGAAATCCACCAGGGTTGCATTACAACGGCATAAGTAAATTTATAACTATTATTGATCACTAAGCTAGGATTATTTGTGTACTTCTTGCTCCACAATTGTAATTTTATACACTGTCTTCTAAGATTTGTTTTAAAAAACTTATAAATTTAATTGCATTTTTATTTTTCTAAACCGAAAGAGTGGTATTACTTTTAAGGAATTTTGAGATTTGGATTTTTCAAAATTTTGTGTATAATAATATGTCTTCATAGTACTATGGTTTTAGACAAATAAAATGAAAATATAATTTAAATAATATTTATATTCTTATATCCGGACCAAGATGGGTATAAAACTGGTTTATATTATAAACAATTTTGCTACCAAGCTAGTTTAAAAAATTCTACCGATACATAAACTCGGATTTTAGTTAAACAAAAAATCAATATCACAAAATATGATTGAAAGAGCTACATTTTCTCATATATATAATTTTTGTTCTTTACCAAAAAGAACAACTATATGAAGTACCATGTGTAAATGAAATGACTCTCCTCTTCTTATTTAATCTGAATTAGAATACATAATTCGTTAAACACAATTACTTAGGATCTGATTCAATTTTAATCACTCCCTTCACGAAGTCAATAAAAGGGGATGGGAGGATTACAAACCGATCATTTTTTTTTATTTTTAACATGAGAACTCAAAGTCGTTGCGTTATAAGCTTGTCGAAGACATATTAGGGATGATCCCGAATTTTGGCAATGAAGTTGCAGAAGATCTCCAAGCTTTTATCATCTGTGGCATAACAAATAACTCGAGTTACTTATCAATGTTTGTCGTCTAAAAACGAATTAAATCTCATCCGAAATCTTTTGTCTACCATTAATACATCCATATTATGACGACGACAATTACAACGATAAATATTAATAACATAGGACTTAAGTACACAAACAACATCTTGTTGATTCTAGTCACACCTTTGGGAGCGAACTTGAACTATGTTTGGCTATATGGTTTTCATTGTCTAACATATTTGAGTTCTAACATAAACATCTGTGAAAAAAATCCAAGTTTGCTATGAATGATTAGTTTTCCCTTTTGTTAAACCCCTTTGTTCAAGTCTCCAAAATACTTAATACTAACTTTGTTTCTTCTTTAAATAGAAAACAATAAGAAGGGTAATGTAATAATGTTCAAAATGACGAGAAAACAAAGTTCCCTTAATTTGTTACAAAATAAAATCCATTTAGCTTATAGTGTAACATTTTTAAGTTAGAAAATTTAATGGAAGCTAATGATGAACAATTAACGTGTCATTAAGTAGTTTACATACCTAGCCTTGGTATGGTGTGTCCTTTGGGATGATTGATGATAACTGGGTCAAGGAAAGATTCCAGTAAACCAATGCTTTCCTCCTTCATGAAATCTGTCTCTCCTGTGTTGTCAAAGAAATTATACACATTTTTTTAACAATGTTTTTAAAACTAGACCGGACTGTAAATAGTTTGCCATAGCGGTTCACCGGTTGGACTAGATTTAAGAACCGAATGACGTAATATATATATAATTTTTTTACTATCATTTATATATATTAAGTTTAAAAACAATATATGAAATTCTATATGTTCTAGTGTGGGTTTATACTTTTAACACAATATGAACACTTAAATAACTAAATTATGTATCTTAAATTACTAAATTAATCAGATTAATAAGATTTTAAAAGGAAAAAAAAACAAAAAAAGTAATTTGACAACGGTCGATCCAACCACCCACTCCGGTTCAAGCGGTCCATCGGGCCGACAGGTAACATGAGGGTTCAACTGAAAAATGTTCAAATACACACAACTGGACCGGCTTTAATGGCCGGTTGCCGGTCAAATTAAGTCCGGTTATGAAAACACCGCTTTTTCGAATAATTAAGAATATTATTATTGATTTAGATATGGTAAGCACGAAATGTGAAGTTTTAACCTATTTACCTATTTAAACTCGGAAGCATAATGAAAAATCACACAAAGTGCATGTGAACGTTTCTAACTTCTTAAATCGTTTTGTTTAAAAAGGTGTTATTATTCTATGATGACATTTGAAATTCTTTTTAATAGAATAACTAATTACAAAAAGGTAAAAATGATATAACATACCAATAATGTGTAGAGATGGAGTAGTGATGGGAGTTGAGAAGGAAGCAGATGCAAGTTTAGGGATCCCAAATTTTGAACCACCAAATTTAGCCCCTGATATTATTATTACAAACTTCACCTTTGGAACCTTCGTTAGGGCTACCCCTTCTCTTTGCATCCCTGGTATTGCTGCCGTTAACAATGCCCCCTTGTTTTGTTTATTTATTTTCACACAAGAATAAAATAAACATGTATCAATATAAGTATTTTAGGATGAGATATATACATAAAGTTATGTTAGAAGTATTTTTAGACGCACTGTTGTGGCGTTTTAGTCGTTCATGTAGATCTAGACACTTAATATAGACATACTCTTCTAAGTAATTTAGACACATTAATTGCTGTTTTTGGACAATTTGGGCTCATCTTTGTAGCTAGTTGTGATAGACATTAAAGAATGTTGTTTCTAGAGAACTATATGTAGAGTAATGCTATAATAAAATTTACGATTTTAGGACATAAATTTAGAAAAGAGTAAATTACGAATTTAATCTTTTATTTATATAGCTAGTTATTGATTTGTTCCTTAATCTTTATTATTTACACTAAATATTCTTGATGTACGATGTTTGTAATAACTTATGTCCTTTAGTCTAACTAGGTTAACTTTTCTTTTAAATTTCTTTTTAAATGACTACACTATCATTTCTAATGAAAATCAAAAGCAGAATAAATTAGTGGGACCTAATTATTTTTTATTACTGAGAAACAAATAAATATAAAATTCACATACGGTCAAAACCCAAAAACAACCGCAAAAACCAAGCGAAGATGATACACTTGAAAGAATTTAATTTGATTTTTTGGACGTCTCTTAGATCTCTTTTGTTACATATTATATGGATGTTGCCTTTTGGATATTGTGGTTTAGATGGCCTGTGGTAAAGGGAAGGCTGACAAAACAGATCTTATCGTGTTTAACATGTTAGAGATGACGCACGTAACTCGTATGTTAAACATACAAAAGACTGGTTTAATTACTTATATTATGTCTATAATTTTTTTATATGTGTTTTACGAACCAAAAATGTAAAATAATTTAGTCTAGTCACCTGATTGTAATTATTTTTAAAAAAATAAAAAATTAAAAAATATATTTTTATTAAACAACTTTAATCATGTAATAAACAATTCCCCAATTGCCGAGTTTACAATGATTTTTTTTAAGTTTAAACTTGTATAGCGTGCAAAAGAATTTAGTGAATTTTTAAGTTTAAACAATTATTTATGATGATAAAGATTCTAATTGGTTGGGTGCAAAAGAATCACACTTTTCGATGTCATTGTTGATGTGTTCAACCCTTATCTACAGTGAGGGTGGGTGCGGTTGTGGTAAAAAAAAAACCCACCTAAAGTATGTGAGGGATATGATAAGAGGTATTGTAACATGTATTTTATAATGGGGTGGTGGGCTTTCATAGTCAAAACTTTTTCATATTCACCTCCAATTTTGATACGGGAATCATGTGGTGGTGAGGGATTTCGATTAACTATCACTTGGTGTAAATTTTTAACTTGTTAGTGTAAATTTTTATATAAATATTAATTTTACGCCCCCTAAAATATATTACTTTTGCCCCCGCCCCCTATGATAATGCTTAAGCTGTGTTGCTAGGTGGAAGATAGGTTGGGGATGAAAATGGATGTTTGGTAGGGTAGGTAAGAGTGTTTAATATTGTTTTTTATTTATTTAAGAATAGAGGGTAGATTGGTAATTTAACATGTTATTTAACAGAAAAGTTAATGGTAGATAAGCTAAAGGATATAAACTGTTACAAACCTAATATATTAAGAATGTTTAGTGTAATTAATAAAAATTAAGGATATAATCTATAATTAGTTACATACATAAATGATGAAATTACGCTTTAGAAAATTAATGAAATATATGTCGGTTATTTACATGTAGAAAATTTGATGAATTAGATTTATAGTAAGTAAAAAATCAAGTTTAACAATGAAGAGAGTTTCAACTATTTGTAGCGTACTATTGTACAATCTTAACAATATATTAACGATAGATATAGTAAAACCAGTACTCTTAACATAGAAAATTCACATCTTATTAGATCTGATTTCTTAAAAAACTATAATAACACGATAAACAAAAAACAACTTCCAGACATCTAGGAACAAACCTGAGAAAAACCAAGAACACCATCAAAAGGTCCATGAGTCACCATAAACTCTTCAATTTTCTCAAGACATTCTTCAAAGTTATAAAACTCTTTAAACTCCTGCAATGATATTTAAAAACCAATGACATTATTCAACACCAACCAAAAGACTAAAGTGACGTTTGGTATACAGGAATTCAATTTAATTTGATAAAATTAGAATCTGAATTTCATACGTCATTATGTTTGGTTGGTAGGAATTCATTGGGATTGGAATTTGAATTCCATTATTAGCAAATTTCACGAACAAAACGCCCCCTAAAGATGCAAATTCTGTATGTAAAGTAAAGAGCGTGTTTTCGTCTAAAAAATAATCATGATACAAAAGTAAAAGAGACAACAAAATGAATTAAGTAGACCTGATCAGCCTGGAACCATTCGTAGAAAGGAGGTTCAAAGATTCCATCAACATCGGACGCGCCTCGAGCCGGGTACGGGCCATCCATGTAAACCAGGTCCAGGTTTTGCAACAATGGTTGGGGCCATCTTTCAACTAGCTTTTGGAGTATCGCACCACTTGTTCTGAACCCATGAAGACACAATATTTTAAGTTTGTTGTTTTGATCTTGATCATTCTCCATGGCTGATTTCGATGTAAAAGCTTCAATTCTTGGAGTCGAATAATAATAAAGTTACAATGTGAAGTAGTGAATAGATGGTTTTCGTATATTAAAGTTTTACCACTGATGTCCTCATAGGCAAGAGTTGATGATTTTCTATATATGTGGACGAGATATTAAACACATGTGTATGTACACTGACACTAACAGGATGAGAACGTGGGACTTTTATTTATTTGAAAGTGTTGGTTGGTGGTACCACATAAAAGTAATTGAAATATTAATTATGATGATACACGTATAGAATCAATAACATTTTGGTTTTTGAACGAAAAGCGTAAGACTCTTTCGAAAGATAAATGTTATTTTAATCGGACTTATTTATTCGTTTTTCAATCAGAGTCATATCGAACTCTCTTAGAAAAAATCAACCGACTCAACTCAAAACATTTTTGCTACGAGCGAGATTTAAAGCTAAAAGCTCTCCGTTTTTAATAGTCTTACGGAGATTCAATAATAACTCATGTTAGGTTAGATGGTGGGGCACTAAGCACTAGGGTTGGCGGCGTAGTTGCATATTCTTTATCTATAAGAGCATCATTTATAACGGACTAGTGTGTGAACTCATACTTTGTCATGGGTTGTTAAAGTTTATAACACTTGATTTCGATTACTTGTACATTAGTATTTAATCTGAAAATATGGATAAAACTTATATTGACAACTCTGTTTTAAAAAAATTATTATGAAATTTTGATATACTATAGCACACATAACGGCAAATTTAAATTTTATAAACCATCATATTTTTATAATTATAAGAGAAAAACGATATAAAATTCGGAACCTTGAACCAGTTTTGAAAGCTTGTATATTTGTAGTTTGATGACTTGTATATTATTACACATTATTACTTATTACTAAAATTATTTTTATTTTGTAAATAAATATTATAATTACTTTAAATACTATTACTATTATTATTATTTTGTTATTATTATTATTAAATTTAATGAATTCATATGGATTAAAAAATAAATAAAATTCACCATAATATTACCATACTAACCCTATAAGTATATTAAGATCAAGATAAAATTATTATTTTAACATCCTAAAATGCTTTATAAATAGTATAAAATGCTTTATAAATAGTATAGATAATACAGATATTCATTATTGCTTTATATATGTAATTTATAATGAATTGGCTCGCGTGATGCGCGGGTGCTACTGAGTCTATATTCCGACCAACCTTAAATACTGATTTTATTATTATTATTATTATTATTATTATTATTATTATTATTATTATTATTATTATTATAACTATGTAAATATTTGATAAATAGTATTTAGTTAATAATATAATACATAATTTAAATAGTAAAAATATAAATGAAATATATAAATATAATGTTAATTTAAATTATTATAAATAAAGTAATATTTAATATAGTAAATGTAATCATATGTATTAACTCATGTATTAATTAGAACACGTTTATTAAATTATGACAATTTAAGAAACTTATATAAAATACTTGTATTATATGTTTAAATAGTTGTTATAGGTATTTTACAGAAATGGAAAAATTAACGATCTATTCATGAGTTTTTTATTATAAATTAGTATAGATAATAAGTTCTATATTAAATAATTATAATACACACGTGATAGTAATTTAAGAGTGAATATAAGTAACTTTATAAAAAGGACGTGGGGACTGCCCATGACCTTGGGGCTCCACTCAAACAAATTAGTAGTGTAAAGTTTGCTGAAATTTCTAGGCCCTCCACAATTTTTTCAAAATGCCCTTTTAAAATAAACAATTTTTTAAAAGGGGATGGCAATGGGCCATGTTCGGGCCGAGCATTGATGATCCAAAGCTCATGTCCAGTTTTAAAATCTTGTGTTATATCTGGCCTATTACCCGTCAAGTATTGGTCGGATAATTATCTATCAAGTATCGGGTTTACCCGTTTAGTATCAGGTTACGGGCATACCCACGGGTTCAACCAATCCATGTCAGGTTGTCAAGTTCATTTATATAATTTTATTTTTATATATATAAGCATCCTATTTTAAATATTAATGATCATCTCTATAAAATTTCGTATAATAAAAACTACAAAAACAACTTTATTAGTAAATTTAACATTAAAAATACGTACAAGTTGCTTAACTTCTCATTGAGATTACAGAAAAACTACAATATATAAGTGTTTTAAAATTTCATATCCAAAAGGTTACAACAAGTATTTTCATATCATAAAGTTTCATATTTAAAATGCATATTTAATATTAAAAAAAGTTAGTTCATTTTGTTTTCATATCCAACTAAAGAACCTCAGGCATATATTCTGGTAAACGTGTATATGGTTTCGGATAATCGGACCGGGTATTACCTAATCCCACGCCCGTAAAAATTTATAAAACTAATCCCATAACCGGCCCAATACCCATTGTGTTTCGGGTATACCCGTCCTATATGTTTCAGGTTTCGGGTATACCCACCGGGCTTGGGTTTTTTTGTCATCCCTAGTTGAAAGGCAATTTAGTTGTCAATTTCCTATCGCTCGAGGTCTGACCCACTTCAATCTTTCTACCGGCTATTCGGTTTCCACTCCAAGATCGAAAGTGGCGGTTTCAAAATTACAATTGATAGTTTGGTAAACCATTCTTCATAAGTAAATAATAGTAGGATGAATAAATGGTATCACAACCCGAAACCGAATCGGTGCCATACCATTGTCAGTACCGAATTTCTCGTACCGAATTATTTTTGGTACCAATTTAGTACCCACTTTTTGATGTTTATAGGATTTTATGATCGATACTTTCGGTTCAGTACCGGTACCGAGCTCATTCCTAAATTATAGACTCATCGAACATTTTGTATTTGACAATGGCAAATCATAGTATAGATTAGGGTAAAGTGTATTTTCGTATATTAGATTTGTACAACTTGAGTTGCTCCCTGTTCAAATTTCTCAACACTATCTTCGTATATCATAATTTTTTTGCCCGATCATGTTGCTACTTTTTCTTCGCACTGCATGTGATATATGCTTAGTAATTATTAGTTCTTTTTAAATCTTAATAGTTTGGTGGTTGAAGGGTTGAGACTCTATGTGAATGAGCCAATATGTACTTTCAACAATGTTTTAGAATTGATCAAATCAGCCAGTCGGATCGAATACCGATCATAGAACCGGTCCTGTTGTCTGTATTTACATCGCTTTAGTTGAACCGGTAGGTTACTAGTCGGACCGGTGAACTGTGAGCCGGTTGAACCAGAGCGGGTGGTAGGAACAGATTTTAAAACCCCTTTTTTATTTCAAAATCTGATTTTCTGGATTTATTTAGCAGTTTATGATATATATTTTAGTTATTTAAGTGTGTATATATTAAAATTATAAATTCACCCTAAGGGGAGTGTTCTAATGAAAACCACATTATAATTAAAAACCAAGACAACCAATTTATGGCCCTTGATTTTTTGAATCTATGATTAAGATTGTTTGTAGCATGATTACAATTAAATGGTGTTTAAAACATTTAACAAAAAACGTTGCAATCGTATAATAGGGAAAACAAAAACAAATTATATGAAAACCTTTTTTTAATTAATAAAATCACCCATTCTCTCTTATCTCTCTCATTCATAAAAAACTTACATTATCTCTTATATTTTATTCAAATAATATTTTTTAAACTTAAACACCATATCGTACTAAAATTTGGATATTAGATTAACTGAATATAAATTAAGAACACAAACAAATATATTTAAACAATAGTAACTTATTGAAATACTATGTTACGTATATATAATAATGGTATATGTATATGAAACATTTGTGTTATGTATGTATAACCCAATCGAACTTCAGTTCACCATCAATCCAATCTTTAATCTTTTGACGATCTAAACCATATTCATTAATCTTAGTACACGTATGCACTTGTTGTCATTTAGGTATATATATCAAGTATAAAATATTTTATTGAACTCGAAAATCTTCAAATATATAGATGTGGTTACGTAAAAATAAACAAATACAAGTGAAATATGGTTATAATCAATACAAATACAAGTTATACATCACCAAAGCATAAGAAGATGATAAGTAAACAAAAAGTGTTTAACTATACATAGAGGTGGCAAAAGAAATCCAAAGATGTGATTTTGGGTCATAATG
>BJCN01325697.1:0-10207 GCA_018326445.1 Flaveria brownii
TCTAAGAAAGAAGACCCAAGTGAATCTTGTAAAGTCATCTATGATCACCAAACAGTAAGAGTTCCTTCCTAGATTCATTACACTGGTGGGCACAAAGTGATCCATATGTAATAAGTGTAGGGGATTAGTGATGGAATTTCTTTCCTTTGGCTTGTGAGATACCTTGTGTTGCTTCCCCTTCAGGCATGCAACATAGTGGTCATCACTTGTAAACTCTTTCTTTGGTATTCCAGTTACCAAATCATTCTTAATTAATTTATTTATGTTTTTAAGGTTTACATGGCACATTCTTTTGTGCCAGAGAAAAAACTCATCACTATTTTCTTTAGATATAAACCATGAAACTTCTCCTGAGGGAGATGTTTCTTTCAAATCCATCTTGTACATGTTCCTTTTCCTGGGGGCTCTGAGCAGGATTTGCTCATGAGGAATGACCACCCCGGGCCTGAGAACAATACACTCATGCTAAATAAACAACATGTTATGATTCTGATCACAAACTTGGGATACACTCAGAAGATTGTACCCAAGCTCCTTGACAAAGTTTACCTTCTCAATGCTGAGCTTACCATTTGTGACCTTACCCCTTCCCATAATGTAACCCCTGCATCTCCTCCAAAAGCAACTGGTCCTCCATTAATTCTTCCAAACTTTTAGAGTAGTGACCTATTACCTGTCATGTGCTTAGAACAGCCACTGTCAATGATCCATACATTTTTGTTTGTTTTGAGCCATTCCTGCACAAAAGAGATGGTTATACATTTGGAAACCCAAGCCTCATTGGTCTTGGGCTCATCAAAAGAAGTTGAAGACAATGCAACAGTAATTGATCCTATAGTCATGCTAGAAAGATCATTTGCTGAAGTTGATGAAGAACTCTCAGCCACTTGGTCTTTCTTTGTCTTCCACACCACCTTTGGAAGCTTAGACTTGACCTTCAATACTTCAGAAGTTTTGTTGACTTTGGTAGTTTTAATGACTGGACATTCGGAAGATCTTGCTTTCACTGCAGCAAGCTTCAGTGCTACGGAAGTATTCCTTTCTTCCGAGACCAAATTTTCTTCCAAAGACAAGTTTCCACTTGTCTTCTTCTTCATTTTAGAGCTTTTGAAGGAAAAATATTTTCCTGCGAAGCTTGCTTTTTCTTCTCCAAACTCTTAGAAGTTTCTTTCTTGGTAATGTGAAGAGTACTCTTTGTAAAGTAAACACAATCCTTAGCAAGATGAGAGGTACTCCCACACATAACACAGTCCATTTTCTTCCTTCTAGGAGTCTTTTTTTATGAACAATGCTGAACTTGATCACATTTCTTCTCCATTTTCATCTTTTCAGATATTGTGGCAATTCTTGTGGGGATAGAACTACCTTTGGAGATTGATGGTTCATGTTGTACAACAGTGGTGCACAACTGATCAACCTTCTTCTTGATGATGGGATGATTTGGATATGAACTAGAACTCTTGTTTTTGGAGCTCAAGTTTATGTCTTCAGCCTTAACCACTTCAAATCCTATAGAAATAAAGACTTGTTTCTGTGTAGAGTTGAAGGCGGCCTTGATCTCTTGAGCCTTCTTGGACTTTATTTTGGCCTTCCTGATCAAGTTCTTTCTTTTGGACTTGGTCATCCCAATAGCTTTACTCTCCTCAGAGAAATGGTGACCCTTCTTAGAATGCTCTTCTTCACTCTTCTCAGAGCCATTCTTCACCATCTCCTCTTCATCCTCTTTAATAAAGGGTTCTATGAGGGGAAGCTCATCTTCACAAGTTCCACACCTAGGAGATCTTACAGACAAGATTATGTGTGGAGGACCTATCTCACTTGATCCTAGTCCCTGCTTATTTTGATAACAAACTTTTGCATGCAAGGATGAGGATATTATATTCTTGAAGGTCTCTTCTTCAAGAATACATTTTTCTGCCTTGGCTTTCTGATCACAAGCTCAGCCTAGCATTCAGTTAACTTAGTTATGAGGTCTTTGATCTGAGTCCTGTAGTTTGTGTGCTCATGTTTAAGAGCTAAAATGGTTTTCTCTAAGTCCTCTATCTTAAGTTTATAATCATTTTCAGCCTTTTTAAAATCATCTTTTAAGATATTTAAGGACTCAAGATTAGATCTCATTTCTAAGTTATAGGACCTGTATCTATTAACTTTAGCAATACATCCAGGAGTACAAAGATGTTCCAATACCTTGGCTTCATCATGATCTACCATGTGCTTGGTTTGGAGATGCATCCTCCACTTGAAAGCTCCAATCAAAGCCTCCTTCTTCAACTGCAACTGCAACTTCCTGCTTTGGCTACTTATTCTGGGGAGTTTTCTCAGTGTAATTTGGTCTGGCTTATGTTTGGCCACAATTTGTCCTTGGTGCCTTACACTCCCTTGCAAAGTGTCCCATCTGTTTACAGTTGTAACACGTTACTTTGCTCTTATCCAGCCCAAACTTTCCACTGGCTGCATTGCTTAGAAACTTCCTCCCTGTCCTCTTGTAGAACTTCTTGGCACTGTGAGTAAGAAGAGCCATTTGCTGAACTATCTCCATGTACTTCAGATCATCTAGATGGATACAGTCCAACTCTTCAAGAGTGAAGAGAAAGTTTCCCGTGGTTTCATCAGCAGAGACAAAAGCATAAGAAGAACTTGTCTCTTGGAAAGGACTTCCTTGAGTGTAGCTTTCTCTTGGAGTCTCTGGGAAGGTGATGAAAGGACCCTTTTGTGAGTTGTTAGGGTAGCATAAAAGATGATGTTGTGGTTCAATGCTTTCCCTTTCAACCACATGAAGGGCTGAACTCAGTTGATTGCTGGAGTTACCAGATAAGTTTTGCATATTCATCTCAATCTGGTATCCACTGAGAATACCATATAACTCTGTAAGAGTAAGAGTCTTAAGGTTCTCAGTCCTCTTGATAACAACACAATAATGTGTCTATTGTCTAGGAAGAGAGGACATAAACTTCCTTACAATGTCCCTGTTCTCAAGAGTTACTCCAACATCCATTAGAGTATCCACAATCTCAACATACCTGAAGTATTATTAAGTCATGGAATCATACCACCACCAGTAGCAGAAGTGGTGCTTGGTATGTAAGGTCCTTAAACAACATAGTCCTACATCCTGGAGTCTTGAGACTTGATGAAGCCTTCCATTCTTTGACACCAGGAATCAAAGTCTTCAGGAGTGATTAATGGAGACTTTTTCATAGTTCCAGTTTCCATATCAGCTTTAGTAATAGCTACCATTTGAGTTGTTAAGTATTTTGTGTGTGAGAGATCTTAAGATGGTGAAATCTTATATCAAGAGCATGAACGCTCTGATACCAAATGCAAGGCTGTAGAAGGGTATGTGCTTACAACACAACAACAAAATTGATGAGAGTTCTTTAGAACACTTAACAGATCAAATAGGGAACTGGTAACTTATATGAAAGATGCTAAGAACATAAGTAAACATGAGACAGAACAAGATAGCTAACAACACAAGTATATGGTTTTCAAGAATGTTGCATATTGCTTCTCAAGTTCTTTTACAAGATATTATAAAGAATAGATTAAAAGTTACAAGTACTTTAGATACTTTATACTACATCCTACAACCGGCCATATTTTAAAGGCTAGTTGGATACATAAGACTAGACAACAAAATCAAATATAGAGTCAAAAGGTAGGTTGCCTTTTGACTAGTGACTATGACATGCCATAGCTCACATCCTAATATATTACAAAAAGGATAAATGTACATAAAGTAGAAAGCTCAGACCCAAGACCTCAATGTACAGTCACCAAAAGCATGGACCTTTTCACCAACTCATGTAAGTTGGTGACTGAACAGAGCTGCAGCGTAAAGGTGGTCCAGCTTTATGGTAAAGTGCATCAGATAAAAGCATGTACATAAACGTCTTCGGAAGAAATATTTCTTCACTCTTTGGCTTCAGAAGACTCTGTCTTTGAAGCTTCGGAAGACTTCACTTTTGGCTTTGGAAGATGTTGGTCTTGGCTTCAAAAGATTTTACACTTGGAATAATTTTTCTAGTGAAAGGTGTAAAACTTCTGAAGCATTTCTACTTCAGTTCTTTAGAGCATGCATACTGAGAGACTTTGGATGTTTTGGCTGCATCAGACTTATAGGAATCCTTACAATTTCCCAAGATCCTTGACTGCAAACTCATTATGTAATCAAGTGATAAATGGTGAAAGAACCTCTTCTTGATTACCTGTCAAAATTAGATCATCAACATAGACCAAAAGATACATAATGCAAGAGTCCTTGTATAAGATAATAAAAGGAATACAATTAGAGGCTGAAGCAACCAAAGAACAACCAAAGAGCTCTCAACATACACATGTGAAGTACAAGAAAGTTACTTTGGAAGATTTGATACAACTCAGTGAATTATACAAAGTATCAAATCTTCCGAAGCCAAAAGACCATATCTTCTGAAGCCAAAGATGAAGTCTTCCAAAGCTTCAAAGATAAAGTCTTCTAAAGCTAAAGACTGATTTCTTCCAAAGACAGAGAAGACATGCTTTCTGAATCATCTTTTGACAAAAGCTGAACAACTTTCTGCTGCCACTTCTGAAGACTCACCAACTTATATAAGTTAGTGAAAAGTTCTTACTTTTGCTAAACTGTAAATTAAGGTCTTTTGTTTGTAACTTTCTACTCTTATACTTTTATCCTTTTTATAATAGATAAGGATGTGAGCTTTGACATGTCATAGTCACTAGTCATAAGGTAATCTACCTTTTGACTCTACATTGATTTTTGTTGTCTAGATTAGTGTTTTCAGCTGGCTTTCAAAGTATGATCGGTTATAGGATGTAGTATAAAGTATATTAAGTACTTGTATCTTTAGATAAACTTTGTAACACTTGTAAGAACTTGAGAGCAACATACATCATTCTTGAAAACTATATTTTAAGTGTTCTTGTCTTATTGTTCTTATTACTTGTATTCATAGTTCATCCTAAGCGGTTTTCTATTTGATATGCTAAGTGTTCTAAATCTCTCTTCATTGTGAATTTGTTACGTTGACCCCCTTCAACAGTCCTACAGATAAAAATGGAGGTATCTGCCCAACTGCACAAGAAGCCATTATTAGGAAGAAACATACTAAGGCGTTGAAACCAAGCATACGGAGCTTGTTTGATGTCATCATGATTAGGAAATATGGGATCAATAAACCTAGCCAGTTTTTCCATGTAGACACATTCATTTAGGTGCACGTACAGAAAAGCATTATTGACATGCAATTGATGCATGTTCCAATTGTTTATAACCGCTAAAGACAACACAATACGAATTGTTGAAACTTTCACAATGGGACTAAAAGTATGAGAAAAATAAGTGAAACCTTTCTTAACAAGCTGAGCTTCATGGCAATCAATAGTGCCATCAAAACAATACTTTATATGATATAGCCATGTACATCCAATTTGCTATTTGTATGTACTTTAATTAATATTTCATGTAAACTTTTAAACAACTAATGAGTGGGGTTTAATTTGTAAATTAACTTATCTTTAGGGACTAGTCTGGTAAAACCTCTCTTTTGAAACTCTTTTAACCCTATATTGAGAGTTAGTAGTTGCTTTCAACTCTCTCTCTCTCTCTCTCACTCTCTCTACTCCCTCATTTTTTTCTTCTTCTTCTCACTAACTACTTCTTCTTCTCTCAAACAATCATATTCTTCTTTACATTTTTTACATAAAAGATGTTTGATAGCTCCTAATTTGACCATAATCTTTGATTTTGATAGTATATACATTTTTAACGTTGATTTTGAATGTCGCCTGAAACATCGTTCAATGGTCACAGAATGGATAGATACAGGCTCGACCGTTTGCTTGGCGACTCACCGGTCCAATCTCCAGTTTGCTTCTAACTGGCCAATCAGCTCAACACAAAACAAGTCATATCTGATCAGATCGCTAATCAAACCGAATCCTGGTTGGACCGTCGGACCGGCCGATCCAAACTGGTCATGAAAACATTGCCTTTAAGTATATGTTTTTGTGACTTGTGGTGTGACCTTTTATGCGAGATTGTAAAGAATGACCATTACCAAAGGTGATGGAGAGATTACCAATGTTGGATGTGATGTTAGAAAGAAATTCAGGAGAACTAGTCATATGACCCATTGCATCGGTTTCACAAACCAATCCGATGCGGGGCTAGAGACATTGAATTAAGCCACGAAGGCTTGGGCAATCTGAGCATCACTAGGTGGACCTTCAGAGACATAAGAAGATAGTAAAGAACAAGTTGTAGCAAAGTGATATTCTTTCTACATAATTGATATTGGGGAGACTAACTTCCCTTTTCGCGACCTCCAAATGACCTGTTGAAATGACCCCGATCTCGAGAGGAACATAGTGCACATGTTCTTTCAACATTATAGGCAACAACAGGATTGTCGGTTCCATGAAGATATTAAAGAAAGAGTTCATGGATTTTGGCTTGAGAGATAAGTCAACAAAAGAAAGATTGTGGATGCGTTCCACATAATGGTCGTTGTAGGCAGATTCAAGAGCCACCCAAATTTTTCGGGCGGAAGTTAAACCAATAATTTTGGTAAGGGATTCATTGGAGGCTTTTGGATCGGTGGATAACCAGGCCAAATACAAGAGGTTTGGGATGGTTTTTTCACCTTCTTGAATGGTAGCAAAAGGCATAACAGAAGTTCTATCAACATGGGAGAGAAGGTTCTGATAAGAGAGAAGAGGAAGGATTTGGTTTTGCCATGCAAGGTAGTTTGAGGAGGTTAACTTGTGTTGGGTTAATCTTGATCAAGTCAAATCGGGTCAAGTTACTAGTCATGGGTCTAGTATTTGAGTCATGTTTTGTTTAGAGTATGCAGTAAGTTTTTAATTTGAATTAGTCTTATTAGTTAGCAAGTAGTGGGCATGTATTAGGGATAGTAGAGTAGTGCCACTTATTTAGGAGTGCATGTTTATTTTCTATATAATATAAGTTTTCAAGTATGAATGAATGCAAGAGTTGAGTATGATCTTGGGCCTGAATCCAACAACTTGATGATGGAATGGATGATTGTATGCAAGGGAAGAGATCCATCTTGAGAAGATGAAGCAGCCGTGGAAGAAAGATTGGAAAGGGGAGACGAAGAAAGTGGGAGAGGATCAGATGGTTACAATGATACCATATGAGTGTTATTACTTCTCATACCATTATGGTATGGATATAATCAATATATAAAAGACTAAGTTACAAGATAAACCTTAAAGACACAAATAATTACATAAGACTACTACTAGGTTAACACTTGGCATAACTTATTTAAACTCTAGTCGGCTCAATTTTTCGCTAGAACTTCTATTTTTTAATACATGTATTTATATATATAATCGGTTATGAGAAGTGAATTCTTTTAGTTAGTCTACTCATCATATCATAATAACGAAAATTATATAACTTTAAGTTTATACCATAATTTTGGCCAAAATACCCTATAGTATATACGACTCACTTGCCAAAACCGAGTATACAAATGTTCAAATGACTCATGACATGAATCTCGCTCGAAAAAGTTACCTTGAATTCGGCTCGTGAGCCAGCTCGAATCAGATCATTATAGAACAATTTGAGCTTGGCTTGGCTCATTTACAAACGGAGCCAACTCGATCGGCTCGTTTATAAACCAAGCCAAGTCGAGCCAAACTCTAGCTCAGCTTGGCTCGGCTCGTGAATGTTCTTGTTCATCTCTCTACTTTTTACTTGATAAAGGACACTTTTAACGTAGAGATAGTATATTTTATTAATTCATAATCTTTTTATAGAGTAAATTACAGATTATGTCATATTAACTATATAGTATATTATAATACATATTAATAACTTTCGTCGGTGGCTACAGTGCCACCGTACCAAAGGCAGGGCACAATGTACAACTTTTAAAAGCTCAAGTCTTAAAAACACAATGTACAAGTTATAATGCTGAAAGTACAAGCCGGTTATGCAACAATTGAGATTGGAACTGTGGATTGTTTGGACCGCAACGTTCACCTTTCAAAAGCTCGGTGAAGCCACCGCTGCCGGAGAGATGGTGGTGTTGCGGTGGTTGTTGCGGTGGTTGTTGCGGGGGGGGGGAGATGAAGGATCTGCGGTGGCTCTACGTTGGTTACGGTGATGGTGGGTGACGATGGTTACGTGGTTGAAGATGGGTGGTGACCGGAGATTGGAAGAGAAAATTGGGGGAATGAGGTTGAATTGAACAATGAGTTAAGATATCCCCAAATCTTGATCAGGAAAATGAAGAGGGGATTTTTTATTTAAAAAGAAGAAGTGAAAAATCGGATTGAAGATGAAGAAGAAATATGCGAAACACTTTTCCTATAAGATATTAAAAGAGAGAGAGAGTGTGTGTGGATTTAAAAAAAAATCAATCTATTTAAATTTTTGTTGGAATCCAGGTAATATAAATATAGGATGATTTATATATTTAAAACCCTACTAGGTTTATAAAATTAAAAAGTTAATCCGTAATATTGCTTTCTTCAATAGTGCGAATTTATTTGCCAATGCTTACTTAATTTTTTTTAAACATGTCACCCCTTATCAAGGACAAATAAATATAAATACCTTTTTTACAAACCGTAAATGACCGTATATGAATGTTGAGGGATGATAAAAAACCAAGTACATAACATAAGGAATTGTATCATTTTGTTTTAAATGTGGTTCGTAAGATCACTACATAACAATTTACTCGCTCTCTTTCTCTCTCCCACTAAACATGTCAAGCATCACATATAAATGTATTATATGATTATTTATAACCGGTTATGTCTAAAATAATATATTTGATATGTAATTGGTGAGATCTGTTTTTATTTTTAAAAAAGTTATTTTTTATATTTTTATTTCTTTTTAGTGTGTTTTAAATGTTTAAATGGTTTAATCTTAAACGTTAACTCTTTCGTTATTTAACTTTTTCGTTATTTAACTTTTTCGTTATTTGACAGTCTTTTTTACTTGCGTCAACACGATGACCACAGTTTAAAAAAAACACCTCAAACCCAAAAGAGACCCGCAGCAACACGCGGTTTTAATATCTAGTTGTAAATTATGTCATGTGGCTTCACCTATTATTCTTGTCCTATCTATAGCTTTTGCACACTTTGTATCTTTTTAACTGCTTTACAATAAGGAAAGTAATTAACTTAATAAAAAAATAAAATGTACTCTTATATAATAAAGAATGAATTGTCATTTTCATTCTCGTGGTTTGATCGTATTTGTAATTTTCATCCAAAAAAGTTTTTTTTTCATCCGACTCCCCAAGGTTTGAAAACATTACAATTTTAATCAAAAAATATGAAGTCTGTGAATGAAATTTTATCAGCAACACGCAAACATATAAATTAGAACGTTGTTTTTGTATGAAAACTTACATAAATACCCTTTTAACGATGAATATGTAATATTTCAAATAAGGAAGTAACAATTTTGGATGAAAATGACAACTATTTTAAATCTTGGGGAGCCAAATGCAAGTAGAAATATTTTTGGATAAAAATGATAAATATGACCAAACTACAAGTAGGAAAACGACAATTTACTTTTTAAAAAAATCTATAAATAAAAGTAATAAAAGAATAAAAATTAGAAAGAAAAGAAAAACTTGGCAAAAGTACATTTTCTACACAAAAATAGTCATTTTAGCCAACTTAAAAGCTAACACCAGGTAATTGAAAGTAGAAAGCATGTAAAAGTTTTAAATAAAGGACCTTCAATGTAATAATTTTGCTATTACTAAAAGTGAAAGGCTCAATCTCAATTTACCAAATAATTTAAAAAAAGGTTAACTGTTTTTTTCGTCTCTGAGTTTTCGTCTATTTTTTTATTTTCATTTAAAAAAGTTTTTTTCCATCTTTTGAGTCCCTAACATTATAATAAATTGTCATTTTCATTCATTTTTGTTAAGTCAATTGATTTTGTTTATTAAATTAGGGGCATTTAAATCATTATGCAAACTATTAAATGCCACAATTAGTTGTATAATGACTTAAATACTCTTAACTTAACAAGCACAATTAGTTGAGTTAACAAAAATATATAAAAAATAACAACTTTTTAAAAAGTTAGAGACCCAAGGGAATAAAAATATTTTTGGTTGGAGATGACGAAACAAATCTAAACTCAGTGACAAAAATAACAACTAGCATTTAGTTAAAAATACATATCATGTGATTT
>BJCN01325710.1:0-13517 GCA_018326445.1 Flaveria brownii
TAAACAATTTACTGTTAAGTTATATATTTTTTAAATAAAATACTTAATGTTTATAAAAATAAGCCATTTTTATTTTAAGAAAACCTTTTTAAAATCCTAATATAAAAATAATAATAATAGTAGTAGTAGTAATAATAATGATTATTATTATTATACAATATAAATATATATATACACATATATTATATGCACCGAGTCACGAGCCGAGCCAACGAACCGAGCCACGAGCCGAGCTCGAACCGAGCTAACCCTGGCTCGAGTTCGGCTCGCTTAGAATTCGAGCCGAGCCGAGCCGGCTCGTTTTGATTCGAGTTTTTTTCGAGCCGAGCTTTTTTCGAGCTTTTCTCGAGCGAACTTCGAGCGAACTTCGAGCCACGAACTTTTTGTACAGCCCTACTCTAAAGGCCACCTCCATCAAAAACAATATTATACTCAAGTATAAAATTATTTAGAGGCAATTGCATATTTCTTCCTCTAAACTTATAAAACTACATATTTTCTCAAAGCATGTTTAAAAAGTATTATACTTTATGTATTGAAACTTGTGTTTTGAGGATATATATAGTTGTTTTAGTGGAGAGAGGGATGTATGTAATTCTCCCTTTAACCTAGAATTCAAAAATCAAAGCTCACCAGACGCGAAAGACAAGGTTTTTCGACTTCCTGTTTGATACTTTGTTTGGATATTGTCTAGCACCTAAATCCTAGAACCAACATGTATGCATTAACAAGAGATTGTGAATCTTTTTCGCAGTACCTTTTTCCATGGTTTTGATTCGGTGTGTACTCAATCCATGATGATTATATACATAACAAATATAAACATATGGTTTTTATTGATGTCACATATTTGTACAACGATCCCCATGATTGGACATCAAACATCGTAAAACTATATGAAACAATGAAAGCAACTATCTTTGTTTGAAGTGATCTTAGGGGCCATGTTGAGTCGTTGTTAGGCCGTAGAAATCATAGAAATCCGTTAGATGGGGTTATAATGTAAAAGTCTTAGATCACCCTCTAATGATATAAGCATGGATCTATGTATAAGCATATGTATCACCATGTAAATACGAACAACAAATTATGTTCGCTTATATCTTTTTATATTAGTTTACTGATTCATTTAGTGATGTAAACATAATTTTTTTTTCCATTCATACTAGTGCTTGAAAAAGATGGCTCACTACTTGGTTCAGTACTTATATTATATGAAATAGTAGACGTGGATCAAATTATCAAAAGATCTACTAAACGTTTATAGTTTAATACTAATAAAGACGTTTATAGTTACTCACATCCCTCCTACTAATATGCCGTCTTAAAATTTTAATAATACATCATTGCAATACTCAAAATCTGGTAGTTTCACTAGCCGATCCCATAGAGGTTTAGCGAGTCCCATAGAGGCTGAGTTCATATGAGATTTAACTAAAGTATTTTTATGATATTTTTTCGAAGTAGTTTAGGCTTTAGCACGTGTGAGCTTGCTTAAAAAAATGTTAACATTTCTCAAGGACTAAAGTTGCTATTTGTCAATAGATTAAGCGCTAAACCTTTAGTCTAACCTCTTCCATCATAGTTGTGACCGGAGGTGTACAAACCGGTTTATTCTCTCAAAACGGTTCGGGTTTCAAACCAAACTGGTTTTTTCGTCATAGGGTTAAACCGTGTTTTTTTTCCAAACCGGTTCGGGTTACAAACCCGTTTGACTCACTGAATACTCGAACCTGTCAAACCAGTTTGGACCGGTTTGAAACCGGCTTTTTTTAATAAACCGGTTTAATCGTTTTTTTAAAATTTTTTGAACCGGTTTTAAAACCGATTTTGGATGTGGGGCTACCAAACCAGTATAAAAAACGGATGATTCGAATCGGGTTAAGAACCAGTTTGGATCAAACCGAGTTTTCTCAAACCGGCTCGGGTTTTTTTACCGGTCTTTTTCCCGAACCGGTTTTTTTTACACCTAAGTTGTCTTTGATGCTTTAAGCCTTTTGAGACCTTGAGTTGTCTATAAAATGAACACCATCGTCATCAACACAAGTATAACAACAAATATCTCATACAGCTGCTTGCATTCGTGCCGATTTTAGAAGAAGAAGACGCAAACAGCATAACAACCATCTCCGTCGTTAATATTTTCCGTCATGAGCAGATTAACGTCATCTCCTACCGATTCCGACCATATCTCCGGTGATTTCACCGAGATCTATATCCAGATCGTAACTTCCGGTGATCGAACGATTCCGGTGCACGCTAACATTCTGGTAATCTTCCACTTGAAAGTTAAACAAAATTGAGATTGTTTGTTCATACTTGATATACAGTAGTTTCGAGATTTGTTTTACGGATCTTCATTCTACAGATCTTCATCTCTGGTGTTGAGATAACGAGATGCATTTTTAATATCTGTTACAGAAATTTTAAGCTGAATTGATTGATTGTGTTCAGTTATTCAATTGATCTGTGGTTTGTTGTATCTGCATTTGATCAGGCGTCGGCTTCGACGGTGTTGGAATGCATGATTGATAGGCCTCGAAAGCATCGGAGCTCTGAGATAAGTATTCCGATCACCGGAGTTCCGTCTGACGCCGTCGAGGTGTTCGTCGGATTCCTTTACTCCGGCGAGTTAGTACTCGGTTCCCAACTGCTAACCGGTTTATTCATTTATTATCATTGTGGACACCTCAAAATTATAAATTAACACCCTAAATTTCTATAAGAATCGTATAGCCTCATACGCATCGTATAGGGGGTCGTATAGCCCTATATGGAGCGTATAACCACTCTGATAGCCTCCTGAAATTTTTCTCGTAGCCAGTGTCGAAATTTGTTATATACGTCGTATAGCCTTATATGTATGGTATAAGGCTATGTGGGGCGTATAACTCTCTGACAAGCCCTGAATTTTCCTCGTTTTCAGTGTATTCGACCATATACGCCGCGTATGGTACCGTACGAGACGTATAGAGGGGTATCGATTTATAATGTGAGGTTTCTATATATTATTACCCTTATTTAATGTATTCTAATATAGGTTTTCAAAACTGTATCAAAGAACCAACCAGTGGTATTGTTAGTTTGCTAGTAGAAGTGGATTTAAAAACCACATAATGTCATAATAATAAGTACAAAACTTAAAATTATATACATATATCAATTACAACGTATATAAAATTCAAAATAATTTATGTTTTAGTATAAAATTACATTTATAACAAAATACGAATAGTTAAATAAATAATATATGAATTTTGATATAATAAAAGATTGATTTTGAAAAAAATATAAAACATATTTAAAAATATGGAATCAGGTCCAACCGACCGAACCAACTGGTAAACGTGTGGTTCAAATAAGAACAATTAAAAGGGTTTAGTCCAGTAGTTTCATGTCTGATTCTAGTCTGATCAGTCGGTCCGGTTTTAAAACACGGATTCGGAGAATTTATTTACATGCTAGCCATTAAGCACGGATACTAATTTATTAATCCACCCCAGGGCACCAATAGTGATGGTGATATTAACTATTTAATTGACAGGTGCACGGGGGAAGATATGGAGAAATATGGGATTCATCTATTGGCACTATCACATGTATACCTGGTCCCACATCTCAAATCAAGATGCACTAAGGCTCTGATCGAACGGTTGACGATCGATAACGTGATTGATGCAATTCAACTTGCTAGACTATGTGACGCACCTGATCTTTACCTCAAATGCATGAAACTCGTGTCTAATAGTTTCAGCGCCATTGAAGAAACTGAAGGATGGAAGTTTCTTCAAAACCATGATCCTTTTCTTGAACTTGAGATCCTCCGGTTCATTGACGAAACTGAATTGGTACCTACTGCATGTATATTCACTACTAGAAAACTAAGCCTTTATGACCATAAAAACGGTCATGAAATATGTGACCGAAACCAAACGATTATAAATTTAGCGGTCGCAAATCAATCATATAATGATCGGTTGCAAACTGGTCGCAAGATTTGGCCCTCCAAAGTCGATCTCTAGATTTGGTCACAAAATAACTCCCGTTGAAATTAGACGTAAAATGTGATCAGCCATGTAGGTTTTTAACACTGTATTTTCGTTCATAACTGGATTGAAAAGATTTGTGATTTTAATTCACAAATACCTAGTTTTCTAGCTGTGATTTTCATTTTGTTTTCTACGAAAACTGAAACATCAATTTATCTTTCTTTTATAAATAATTAATTCACTCCCTTTAATTTACTATTAAATTTATACTTTTGTTCACCAGATTTGAACCCTCCATATACACAAGGAGGGTCATATTTTTTCTTTATACTATTTTTTTCGTAGAGCATCACTCGAGTTTTAAGGATTAATTGATCAAATATGTGGAATACAAGACTAAAACCTACGATCTTTTGATTGTGAGACACACCGGTACTTACAACCACAAGTTAACCCCCACCTGAGATTTTTCTAACACATACATTGTTTCTATAAGAAACTCTTTTGTTTAAACAAAAGAAATCTAATTGTTATTTCGATTTCAATTTGCAGAGGAAAAAGAGGAGCAGGAGGAAGATGCGAGAACAAAGCATGTATTTTCAGCTAAGTGAAGCCATGGACTGTTTGCAGCATATCTGTACAGACGGTTGCGTATTCGTGGGACCATACGACAAGGAACCCAAGAAGAACATGACTCCCTGCAACAAATTTTCAACATGTCAAGGCCTACAACTATCTATTCAACATTTTGTGAACTGCAAGAAGAGAATCAATGTAGGATGTGTTAAATGCAAGAGGATGTTACAACTCTTCAAACTACATAGCTCAATATGCGAATCACATGGATCTACCTGTAGAGTTCCTCTTTGCAGGTAATTATCTCAGATTTAGTTATGCAAATATGCCTCGGCTAAATATACCGTTCTATTAATCTGATTGTTTTTTAGTTTTCTGTAAGAAAAAAGCTTATGCATCCGTATAAACATCTATATACGGCCGTTTATGCATGTATAAGCACTTGTACACGCCCGTATATGACCATTTAACGTTTTGGTCTTGTATATGTTGATATATGACTCTTTATACACCCGCATTCACATACACATTTAGGCTGTTGCCCAGATATGGTCTTTAAACAAATATACAAACTAGATTTCTTATTGATTGATTTGCAAAGTTTCTACAAAATCTTCTTGTTCTTCTGATACATACATACACATATATGAACCGGTATGTTGGTTCACAAACATAACTGACAAATCTAGTTACCAAGTTTAGGTTTTGACACTATTAACCCTTCCACTATTATAACATATACACATGCTATACTAAATATATTTATTTGACACATAATACATATTTGACTAATTGTGAGTGATTAGTTTCACATTCACCCCCTTAATCACGAGCATCTTCATCAATGTCTTTCAAGTCTTCAATTCTAAGCATTTCCCTCATCACGTGAAACTTGAGTCTTGGTAGTGCCTTGGTTAGTATATCCGCCTTTTGCATCTTTCCACTTATGTGTTCAATGGTGACTTGTCCTTTTTCAACACATTCCCGTATGAAGTAATAACGTGCTTCAATGTGCTTGCTTCGTCCATGAAATACAGGATGCTTCATTAGTGCAATTGCGAGACATTATCAACATACAAAGTTATCTTTTCTTGCTTCCAACCAGTTAGTTCACTAAGTAATCTTTGTAGCCATAATGCTTGACAAGTTGATGCTGTGGCTGCCATGAATTCAGATTCACAAGATGATAAAGACACTGTAGGTTGTTTCTGTGTGCTCCAAGTAATTGGTGATTCTCCAAAATAGAATACAATGCCCGTAGTTCCTCTTCCTTTGTGAGAATTGAGTCCATAACTACTATCACTGTATCCAATGATCTTACAACCTCCATGTTTGCGATATGTTATACCAAAGTCTTTAGTACCTTTGATATAGCGTAACACTTGATTGCCTTCATGTGATGTTCTTTAGGTTCTTGCATAAAACGACTAAGTAATCCTACGGAGTAACTTAACACTACAAGAAATATCGCCGCAAAATAGTAAATTGACTGAAAAAGTCAAAAAGTAAATTATTTTTGTCGTGTAGCGTCTTTTTTGCGACGAAAACCGTGTCGCCGCAAAAGATTTAGTCGCAAAAAGCCTTTTTTCTTGTAGTGTAAGTCTGGTCGTGTGTGCAACAAATATCTCAAAGATTCAATCAAACTTCTATATTCGGTAGGGTCTACCGGATTTTCATTATCAACCTTTGTTAACTTTGTTCCTGGATCCACTGGTATCTTAGTTTCATTGCAATCTAGCATTTTGGTTTCCTCCAAAATCTTATTTATATAACCGGTCTGCTTAATTGAGATTGCACCCCCTGTTTGAGTAACTTCTATACCAAGGTAATAAGTTAACAATCCTAGATCACTCGTTTCAAACAATGTGAAACTAATCACTCACACTTAGTCAAATATGTATTATGTGTCAAATAAATATATTTAGTATAGCATGTGTATATGTTATAATAGTGGAAGGGTTAATAGTGTCAAAACCTAAACTTGGTAACTAGATTTGTCAGTTATGTTTGTGAACCAACATACCGGTTCATATATGTGTATGTATGTATCAGAAGAACAAGAAGATTTTGTAGAAACTTTGCAAATCAATCAATAAGATTTCTAGTTTGTATATTTGTTTAAAGATCATATCTGGGCAACGTAGGCGATGTGTATTTTTTTTTGGACGGCTTGATTTTGGCATACCTATCCTACTGCATCTAATTTACACTGTAAGTTATTTATACTATCTGTTATAGACGAGACTTCAACTCTTACACTGTCTGTTATAGATGGGACTCAAACTCTTAGTTAACAAGGTTAGTAGGCATGGCTGTAAGGGGTGAGATAGATTTGACCCGAATGGGATACCTCGGTGTGGGTCCTAGAAGACAACTTTTTGGCATGTGAAGAAAGTAGCTTATCTTATGAAACAACCTTTTAAGATATTTTTTGAAAGGACCAAAACAATTAAACACCGAAGGAAAGTAGGCAAACCGAACCATATAAATGAAGTTCATGGTCTTGATTGAATTATGATAAACATATTACAAATAGAAAAAATTGTGGAGGATAATTTATTTATTATATAGTAATTGCCGATCTTCAATGTTTTCAGAACGGATCGGACAGTGAACCGGACGTTTTACTGGTTCGCTGGTCAGAGCGAATATGATGTAATCAGATAAAATTATAATTATTTTTAGAACATATGTAAAAGAATACTGAAAATTTTAAAAATATATATAACAAACCGGTTCAACCGGTCTGACTAGTTCAACCACCTGTTCAGTGCCAAACCAATTTTAAGAACCGAATCGGACCGGATTAGGGTTCGATTCCCGGTCCGACTAGATCTTCGGGTTAGTTGATTATAATTATTTTTAGAACATATGTAAAAGAATACTGAAAATTTTAAAAATATATATAACAAACCGGTTCAACCGGTCTAACCAGTTCAACCACCTGTTCAGTGCCAAACCAATTTTAAGAACCGAATCGAACCGGATTAGGGTTCGATTCCCGGTCCGACTAGATCTTCGGGTCAGTTGAGAAGCTTTTCTACAAGTTTTGATGACCAATGTTCTAATAGTTACCGATTGATTGGTAGGTGAACTAGCAAATTGTATCCGTCAATGGAACAATTTTAA
Organism: Flaveria brownii; assembly: GCA_018326445.1. Lineage (NCBI taxonomy): Eukaryota > Viridiplantae > Streptophyta > Magnoliopsida > Asterales > Asteraceae > Flaveria > Flaveria brownii. The sequence goes on from BJCN01325710.1 coordinate 7,695, forward strand.
ATAGTATATCTTTTTCCTTTCAAAATCTTGTTACTACTTTCGGTGCTTAAAATGGGTTTTGTATTTTGTTTACAAAGACAATACGATTCAACGATTTAAATTAAATTAATGATAAGATCGCATGATCTAATTGAATAATGATCACCTCGATCCAATCATGTTGATCGAACCATTTCAATTATATTGTAGGCGATTCAAGATGAGAGGTGGAGAAGAAATGAAGAACAAGAGGGAAGAGGTAAGATGGAAGTTATTGGTGAAAAAGGTAATGTTAGCAAAAGCCACTTCATCTTTATTACTGCCCAAGAGGAAAAGGGTAGAAGAAGAATCAACAATGGTATGTGGGGATGCCAATGGGAATCATAATTATGGCATTTTAAATTTAGTTTCTTAACCGTAAACCGATAGGCATGTAGCCTAATGGTATTCAAGTGTTGAAATTGTGTCACTCCTAGTCTCGGGTGGGGAGAAGTCAAGTCATAGTTGTTTGATTATCTTTTTTTCTCATAAGAATAAGGAAGCATGTTTTTATATAAGCTACAAATAGTTGTTGACGGTACCGTACACATTTATATATTTATCATTCTTTTTTATTTTATTTTCTTTGAAGTGTTTATTGAGATACTTTTATAGTTTTAATATACATCGAATCCACATGATTGTTAATATTCAAAACGTCTGTATTAGCAGAATTCAAATCCTTGTCATGTTCCGACAATGCAACTTAAAGTCATTTGTTTTCGTTATCGTGACATAGCAACACTTAAAATAATCATCACATCAGCCATGTATATTGATATGAATTCATAAAGAGTAACTTGTTTTCTAGGAGTTTAGGTTGTAGTCGAAAGAACGTTCGACCTTATATAGTAAAAGAAAACTTGTCAAAACAAACATTTGACCAAGTAAAAAAATCTAAATTAAATGTTTGACTTTTACCCGACTTAAATCAACTCTCCACTAATATAAACACGCCACGCAATTCAAATCAGCTAAAGTCAGCTAGTGGTGTCATCCATTCTTGTCTTCGTGGTAACATGTTGTCTGGTTCCATACCTCACGATATTTCAAAGTTGTCGTTGTTGGAGAAACTGGAACTTCATATCAATCTTCTTAATGGAACCCTACGTACCTCTCTCATTGACGAATTGCACAAAGCTTCAAGTTCTCAATTTGAGGGTGAACTCTTTAGACTTCCAGCCCTTTGATCACAGCAAGTTCGGGATCAAGCAAACAATAAGAACTTCGAACTACCTGTATTCGTTGAACCACAAAACGTTCCAATTTGCAGTACAATTATCCAGCGCCCTTCCCCGTTCGCTGTAACTAGCTAGTAATAACCTGACTGATGACATTCCTGTTTAGATTGGCAACATGCAGTCACTTCATATGATCATATCCTTGTTGTCAATAGCGGCTATAGCGACCGCTATAGCGCGCTACATAGCGTATAGAAAAGGTGTCGCTATTTGTGAATAGCGACCACTAGCGAATTTTTCTATTTTTTTTAAATTTATATAATTATAAAATCGACCCAAATAGATGATTTTAGCTAATTTGGTGGCGTTTGCTTAAATTTTCTACTACTTCATAGCTAAACATGTTATTAATTGAATGTAAAACATTTCTTAAAGTTTCTACCACCTTATCGCTAAACACGAAATAGCGAATGCTATTTACCGCTATTCGCTACGTAGAATATAGGTGGCTTGTCGCAATTTACCGTTATTCGCTATTGACAACTATGCTTCATATACTTGATCTTAGTCAAAACTATTTCTCTGGCACCATTCCCAATTCAACTTCAAACTTGAAAAACCTGAAAAGACTAGACCTGTCTCATAATCTTCTACATCAAGCATCTCACTATAACTGACATCCTGAAAGCAACCCAGGATTTCAGTCAAGCAAACATCATCAATTGCACACAATCTCACATAGTTTTTCTTCTTCTTACTTTTGCTACTTTTTTTTGTTGTAACTTGATGCTGCATAACAGCTGTAGTTATTTGCAAAAGATTTGGTGTTCTACTACTTTAACAAGAATGTCCATCAATAAGTCATTGGAAGAATATGGGACTGACTATAGACTTTTAAATGCTAAGTAGTACCTTCACCTGTAATCTTGTGAATGGAAAATGAAATATCTATCCGCGCCAACATGGAATAAGACTGGACCAGCAGGATTGCTAATATGGTTATCTATGGGATTTTATTTAAGGTCAAATATCTTCCATAAATATAGTTCTTTGATGGTAGCCTACTGATTATGGGCTAGAAAACCAAGACCTGGGGCTTTTCTTCTTGCTTAAGCTTCACATTTGTGTGAAAAGATTGTTATTCTTCAGTTTCAGTTAGATGCATGCTACTTCTACATATAAAGTTCGATCAAACTCGATATATAAAGTTGTGTTCAATCTGAGTGTAACTGAGGATCCATTCTTGTTCTTGATCTAGATGCATGTAAATTCAGCTGATCAGGGTAAAATTCATATAGATTCAACTAGTATGCATTTAACATTTCATATAATTATCAATAGTTGTAGATAATCATGTATGATAATAGAATAAAAGGATCAACTGTTAACATTATTAAGAATCTGAAAATGGCACCAACTGTAATCCTTATGATGCTTGGAGGCCTGAACCCGAAAGAATTTGGTGACCTATACCTCTGCTCGTGGTCGGTAATACTAATTTTTCTTAATTATTGTAACATGTCATATCATATAAGTTATTGGTGGTACAGTGCTTGCAGGGATATAGTGTTGTAAACTTATATTTGTTATAACTAATCGCGTGAAGGATGCACACTTAGTTTTGCTTCACTTATGTAACTAACTAACTATACTAGAGTGCTCAGTTTTAGTTTATTATCACAAAATATTAGTTAATTCTGTTCTCCAGAATGAATATGGTCATTTTTGTAAGTTCTGTCAATTTAACAAATCAAAAGTTCAACTTGATGATTCAGATAAGATGAATTATTGTTGCTGCAATAAGCTTGCCTATTTACATGAGGTTTGTGTTGGGTGATTGGATCAAGAAAAGATGCAAAATTAAAAGAGAAGAAAAGAGTGAACATAATACATTATCATTACTCTTCAATATATTTATGCCAGCACAAGATTATTCATCTGTTGATTAGAGTACTTTTACATAATTAAGAACCATCATTTATTTTCAGTGAGATCCATCTATAAATCTCAACACACATACACAAGATTTTATTTTAGAATCTTCGTTTCAAACAGCCAATTTGATGCAAGTCACTAGGTTCATTCATGTCGGTCAGGTCCCCGTTCTGATTTGTGTCAAAAGATCATATCTTCCTCCATGCAGATGCCCAAAAACCAAATGGAAGTGTGTCTCCATTTGGATTAAAAAACAGATAAAAGAGCAAATGAAGAGAAGTCAAGATGATGAAGATGACAAAACCAGCAAGTAGAAGATGTTGCAGCAAGAATTAACAAATATTTGGTGCTAAAAAGATGGAGATTAGCAGCACTTAATCATAAATCAAAGTAAAAAGAGGTCATTCAGTTAGCCAGTCAAGAAACCATATTGGAGTTGATGGAAAAAGTGGAAATTTTTGAGGAAGTAGGCTGTTTAGAAACAAGATTGATACTTCTAGGTGTTTTTCCAGTAACTTCTTGTACTTCTAGTCAGTTCGCTTACAGTAGCGAACTGCATAGAGGTACAAGAAATTATAAAAAAAAACACCTAGACAAACCTGTTGTTCCTAAACCACCTGCTACTACAAAAACTAAAATCATGTGAGAATGAAGATGATGAACAGATCAATCATCTCCATGAATGTACCAGCAGAGAAGCATGGTAGCACAACGACGAACAATGTAAATGCGAGCACGCTGCTTCCTGACCAAAGTAGCACACTTTGAGGTAATTCCATTGCCTTTTCTTTTTGTTTTTAGATCTGCCATATTTGTATATTAATTTTCTTTAAGATATGGGAAAAAAGCCTCACAAAGTGGAGCTGGACCCGACCCTGAGAAGCAAAGGTGAATGGGAGATGTGTATTTATAGATGGGTCGCGATCAGCATCGATAACCGATATCAGTGATTTGCATGAAAAAGAGTTGAGATTGAATAAGCAACTAGCATTCATTGTTTGGAGTAAACATGAAGGAAAATGAGAAGGATGTTGTGATAGAAATGCGTATTGGGAACATGGTGTCGGCTTATTTGCCTTCACAAGTTATTACTTTATATCTCTTTGCATTTCCAATGATTTTTGTCATTACAAAACACAATCTTGGATTTTCATGATTAAAATCTGATACGAAATTCCAAGTGTTGAGACCTATATCTAAACCAACTAGATACAAACAAATAGGTTAGAATAATATGTAGATAATAAACATACATGATTTTCGCTCTGTTTGAAATTACATAAACCATAAGTCATGAATGAGAAACGTCTCTATGGATCTGGCGTCTAGACGAATGATGTAGGTGGCTCTTGGGTCCTAATCCTTCATTTGGATTTATTTCTTTTTTTCTAATTTAGCAATTTTAAGTTATCCCGTTTATATTATAAAAACATGTGAATCATAGATTATATAGTGCATTTATTTGATTTTTTTTTCATTTCTAAGATGTCAATTTTGATTTTCAAGACGTCAACCAGAGTTGATATTTAACAATATATAAATTTTTCTGTCAATAGTGTCTTTTATCTTTTATGCTTCTGTTTGACTTTAAAATAAAAAAATATCAATATCCTAATATTTATACTATTCCTTGTTATAGTGAGCTTGGATCTTTAGTAGTTTTTATATAGCAAATAAAGAAAATGTTTGCTCTTATTTTATTTTTCATGTCTGATATTGACTAGCATTTTAATGATTTTTTATTTTTATTTCTGGTGTTTGCAATCGAGGTTCAATGTGTTTGCCAACTAAAATATGAATATTGGATAAGATTCTATAAAATTTTGACATGTGAGAATAAGATTTGCTAATTCAATTTTTATGTGAGAATAGGATTTGCTCAATCATTTTTGGCTTTTCATCACATTTCTGTCTTCCAAAATCTTTGGTTTTGTGTTTGTTTATTGAGACCATATCTTACTTCAATGACCCTTAAACACCCAGATGGATCTTGAGAGTGAAAGTGTATGTTCAAATCAATTCAATGCACTAAGAACACAATGACAAATGCCTTCCTTTAAACTAAGAAATCTTACTCTTTAAGCATATCCTTTACTTCATATGGCACCAAGTAATTAGACTTTTGCTATTGTAATATTCCAAATACTAATACCAAGATTAACTAAATTGTAAATAAAGATATATCATTGTAAAATATTCAAAAGTCAATAACCTTAATGATACAAATCACGTATAAAGTAGGCAAAAATTAAAAATTAAAAACAAATGATAGATAGGTTGTACTTGGAATATTGAGTTTTATATAAACTAATATTTTTTTTCACTTCTAAATATCACCTAACATTTCACTTAACATCTTGAATGGATAAAATGTTTTGATACATTAAAATATAAAATGTAGGCTTGTTTCTGTAACATCACGTATTTCCGATAAATAAAATTTAATTTTGTAAACAATACGTTGATGTTAATTCAAAAATTTTAATAATAATAATAATAATAATAATAATAATAATAATGTTAATAATAATAATAATAATAAATTTTATTCGTAATCTTATAATATAAATTTTATCATGTTAAAACTTGAAAATTACCTAGTTCTACATAAAATGTTAACATTAAATATCACAGGGACTAAAATTGAAACTAAAACCCAAACTTTGGGTCAAAAATGGAAACAAAGAAA
>BJCN01325831.1:0-15859 GCA_018326445.1 Flaveria brownii
TGTTCTGTATATCCGATGCGTAACGCTCCCCACGGTGAGCCCTGGGAGGCGGGTGTTACAAAGAGTAAAATACTAATTATATGGGTTATTTTAATAAAGTAATAAAATGGGTAAATATGTAATATTTATATTTAATAACACATATATACGTAATTAAACTTTTAGTTTGAGTATATAAATTAATTAAGTTTTAAAAGGAGATATATGTAATTAAACTTTTAATTTGAGTATATATGTAATTAACTAAGTTTTACAAGAGGAAATATGTAATTAATAATTAAAGTTGGGTATATATGTAATTAATAAAGTTTATAGGAGGGTATATGTAATTCTCCCTTATATTATTTATGCAAATATAAGTTGCAAACTTAGAGCATTCACAACTCATTCTCTATATACAGTGAGTGTGTTCTCTTACTCATTTTTATATTTGGTAAAACACCGTTCATCTGTATTAATTTTTTAATATTTGTTGAAAGTGGTTGTTAGTAGAGGAGAGAGGAAATGCATTGATAAATGTATAAAAAAGTATAAAAAAGAGAGGAAAAATAGTATTTTTTAGTGTAATTATAAAGATGAAGAAAAAGAGTGGGTTGTGAATGCTTTGGTACCCTGGACTATCCTGGAACTCCACCAGTCACACATTATCACATCTCAAGTATCTTGAACTACCCTGAAACACTGGAAATGCAAACTTAAACTACCCTGAAGCACTCAAAACATTCACTATATAGTCGTTTGATCACGGGCAACCCTCGACTACTACAACCCGACAACAACAACCCACCGGGTACCCGCAAGGGGTGGGGGCGGTGTATCCGGGTGGGTACCGGCGAACCCGAGGGGTACCCGAGTGGTGCCCCGTCCTCCCTTAGGTATCAAGCCCAATACCGTCAATCATTAATTTGGGTTAAGACGTAATAATCTTTTACGATGTGAGTCTAATCTATTTGGTAGATGTTTTGCCGTTTTAATGGGAGGTTCAGGGTTTTAACCCAAACATGATGTAATATAAAGTAATTTAAGAGTATGGATATGATAAGTTTGTAGTTTAAAAAAATTAACAATCTTTTGATCTGTTTCTAAAACCTCAATTCCCAAGAAATATTTTTAGATTATCAAGATTTTTTTATGATAAATTTTTAACTCTTTCAACTTCAATTAGATCATTACTAATAAGAATAAAGTTGTCTGCATACACAAAGCAAAACACATATAGGCCCGTTTTTATACTTTACAAACAACAAATAATCATTTTTGCTTCATATAAAACCTACTTCCAATAATGTTCTTGTTAGTTTTTCATTCCAATGGCGTGGACCTGTTTTAAACCATACAATAACCTAACCATTTTATACATTTTAACTGTATTTTTATCAAAATAACCTCTGGAAAGTGGAAAGTGTCATTTATACATCCTCAGTAAGTGAATCATACATACAAGTGTTATCGACATCAAACTGAAATAGAGACCAACTTTTTTACCCTGTTTGATAATGGTTTAATTAAGAGGCTCTTGATGGAATTGCATGTTGCCAAGTGAGCGATGTAAGTATTTGCAAATCCTAAAGAAGCAATAATTCGCGAAGACCAACTTCTTCAATATCGTATGCACCTCAAAATGCACCGAAGATTCAACCTTTTAGCAGGTTTTCACAGACATGATCACTTTTATTCACTCTCATTCCCCCAATTTGCTTCTTCTTCTTCTTCTTCTTCTTCTTTGACACAAGAATTACCAACAAACATACAAAACCTGTGCTCCAACGGCCACCTCAACTATGCGCTTACAGAAATGGCCAAATTGGGTCTTCAAATGAACTTTCAAGCATACGACACCCTCTTAAACGAGTGTGTGAGACAGAAATCTGCTAGAGGAGGTCAAAGGGTCCAGGCACACATGATCAAGACTCAATATAGACCCCCCGTTTATCTTGCAACGAGGTTGCTTGTGTTGTATGGTAACTGTGATTGTTTGTGGGATGCTCAACAGGTGTTCGATGAAATGCCTGAGAGAAATGTTGTTTCTTGGACTGCTTTGATGTCTGCTTATTCCAAGAGAGGGTGTGATTCTGAAGCTTTGGATCTTCTTCTGAGGATGTTAAGATCAGGTATTGATGTTTTTGATGTTGTGATTCAAGTTTGCAATCGAGTGTTTCAGGGGATTGCAATTGTCAACCAAACTATGAACTTGACTTGTTTATATGAAAGGATTGTTCTTGTTAAGTAAAGAGTATGAATTAACCTTTTGGTATAACTATATATATATATAGATAAGACATAATATTTTTATAACAATGTGTACCATCTATAATCTATCATTAATCTGTATTTTACATGTCTTGCACTTTCTGTTGATACTGATTCAAGTTCGGATTAGCATTAGATATAGAGAAAGTTAATACTCAAGACTGGTTCTTTATAATAGTGTATTTTTACTAAACCATATGGTTCTTTAGGTACTGAGCCAAATGAGTACACATTTGCAACTGCACTCACTTGTTGCACTGGAGTTTCTGGGCTTTACCATGGAAGGCAAGTCCACAATCATATAATCAAGAACAATTTCGAGTCTCATTTATATGTCGGGTGCTCCCTCCTTGACATGTATGCTAAAGCTGGTGAAATCCGTGAAGCTCATTTTGTTTTTGAAAACCTTCCAGAAAGGGATGTTGTTTCTTGGACTGCTATTATCTCAGGCTATGCCCAATTGGGCCTTGATGAAGAGGCCTTGGAGTTGTTCCGTAGGTTATTAAGGGAGGGAATCTCTTCTAATTATGTTACATATGCTAGTGTTTTGACTGCTGTATCTGGACTTGCAGCATATGAGATGGGAAAGCAAATTCATGGTCATGCCCTTCGGTCCGGACTTCCCTTTTATGTGGTTCTTCAGAATTCTCTGATTGATATGTACACAAAATGTGGCCAACTAAGTTATGCCAGGAGGGTGTTTGATAGAATGTCTGAGAGAACCATTGTGTCATGGAATGCAATGCTTGTAGGATATAGTAAACACGGAATGGCTAGAGAGGCGGCTAACCTTTTTGAACTACTGAGAAAAGAAGGCCAAGTTAAGCCTGACAAGGTAACTTTCTTGGCTATATTATCTGGTTGCAGTCATGGAGAGATGGAAAATAAAGGGTTAGAAGTTTTTGATGAGATGATGAGTGGAAAAGATGGTGTTGTACCAGACATTGAACATTATGGATGCATAGTTGACTTGCTAGGTCGTTTGGGTCAGGTGGAAAAGGCATTTGAGTTTATCAAAAAGATGCCTCTTGAGCCAAATGCTGCGATTTGGGGTTCTTTATTAGGGGCTTGTTTGGTGCACTCAAATGTTGAAATTGGGGAAATTGCGGGTCATAGGCTTTTACAGATAGAGCCAGAAAATCCTGGGAATTATGTGATTCTTTCTAATTTATTTGCCTCTAGAGGAAGATGGGATGATGTGAGAAGTATAAGAAGTTTGATGGAAGAGAAAGCTGTTGCCAAGGATCCAGGTAAAAGTTGGATCGAAATTGATCAGACCCTTCATACTTTTCACGCAGGCGATCAGTTACATCCGAAAATGGCTGAGGTTTATGATAAAATGAAAGAACTATTAGTAAAACTTAAGAAATATGGGTATTCTCCTGATTTGAGTCGAGTTTTATATGATGTGGATGATGAGCAAAAGGAGAAGATTTTGTTAGGCCATAGTGAAAAGTTGGCATTGGCTTTTGGGTTGATTTATAGTCCTGAAGGAAAGCCAATTAGGATTATGAAAAACCTTCGGGTGTGTGTTGATTGTCATAGTTTTGCCAAGGTTGTGTCTCAAGTATGTGAAAGAGAAGTGTTTATGAGGGATAAAAACCGCTTCCATCATATAGTTAAGGGTGTTTGTTCATGTGGAGATTACTGGTGATGCAAATTCAAACGGTGTTTTTGAGTGACTACTTTGTGGTATATCTCCAATTCATCTTCATCATCTGTTATATGCTTCCATTTCTTGTTTTAACATAAATCCATATGTTATTTTTGTTTAACAGAAAAATAAATGTGTTTGATAAAACTGTTTTTGTCGACATATATAAAATTAAAGGCATTATAAATAATTTTCCTGTGAATACCCCACCTCCCCCTAACTACAACTAGTCTTCAAGATTAATATGAACAACGGCTTCTCATACTTGTCCCTGGTAGGTGTGAGTACAGGTTCGAGCTTCTCAAATGGATCGGATACAAAGGACTGCCCATTCAAGAAAAACTATGGACGCCCGACCCCACCATACCAAAGATAATCCCACTATACTCTCTGCTGCAGCTTCCAGAAATTAACGAACCAGGTTAGTGTACTCTGTCAAATTCAATGTGATGTTTGAATCAGGGTTTTGTCTTTCTTTGAAATAAGGGTATAACTATGAGAAGAGATCATGTAATGTAAAGAATGATGGTGAGTTAGATGGTTACAGACCTTGGTATTAGATATTGATACTAATTTACCCCCTTATGTGCTATATACTTTAATTAGCTTAAAATTTTTCACAAGGTGTACTCCTGCTTGATTTCATGTTTCTTGCTCCCTACTCATCTAATTTAAACAGTTTTACAAGAAATGAAAAAAGGGAGTGATTGCTATTTTAGAATTTGCATGCACTTCTTTTTTTCTTTCTAAATGGTTACCTGAATGAATTTATTTTATGACTAATCATTACAGGAAAAAATGACTCCTTGCTTCCATATAAAAAATATAAACCACACCAAATTGCAAACATATGAAAGAAAAAAACAAAAAATTCAATAAGCGAGTTATATGTTTACAATTTAAATAATCCTCACCAAATTTGAAGTCAAAAGGCAGTCATTAGGGCGTGTGAAGTCATAGTGGACATCTTTCTTGTATTAATAGTTTTTAAATGTAATATTCTAGTTTCTACACCTTTTATTTAATATATTTCAGTTAGATATCTATTGTTTAATATTATTTTTTATAGCTAGACCTTAGTTTTCCTAGCTAATAGCAATTATAAATTCTTAAACAACTTTTGGGAAAGTGTCATCCACCTCTTCATTTTGTTCATCCCCCTTGCAGTTACCCTTTCCCAGCAAAAAAAATAGTGTCAGATAATAAAACTGCATATACACTTAAAAGGGCAACCTAAACTTGGAAATATTGCTCAAAATCTAGACTGTTTACTTCAAGAAGCCAAAGTAAACAAATTCAAAGTGAACAAAGTCATAATAACATACAAATGAAAACACCACAAAGCAAATATGAAAAAAACTATACAAACATAAATTCTACAACCAATTAACCAAAAGAGGGCATAATTACCTTCCTTGAGTCAGCTCAACAGCAGCAGATGCTTTCAAGCCTACTAAATATTTTACGACTATAACCCATACTTTAGTACACCTTTAAACTTGGGTCAAATAATTGAGGCTAACACTAGTAAGGTACTATTTGGTCATGAGTAAACAAGGTACCTCTCATGGTTTAGTAGTAGGATTAATGATCACATTGAAGATGGATTTGGTTTAGCATCAGATGTTGCAAAAGATCAACAACATATTGTTCTTTGGATAAGATAATAACCAAGCCATTACAACTTATATCAATTTTATCCCAGAATATATCATTAGTACATAACAAAACATAGAAAAATAACAGAGACGGTTCCGTTGCCATCTGTTGTAGCCTTGTCATTTCTCCACTTCTTGAGTTCATTACGTCCTGTGACCAAGAAGTTTGATGAACACCACGTACACACACACAATTTCGGTACTGTGTGGCTTTTAATCATATGACGAGAGAAATGTAGGTACGTGCCTGACCAACTATCCAGACTTCTGTTGGGAGAAAGCCTTAAAGCCCACTACCGCTGGTGAAAAATATTTATAAAATGTTATACATGCATTTACTTATTTACATCCACTTGACTAAATTTTATTTATAAAAACGACATGTACCTTTGAAACTGGCTCCATGAGGGATGAGAGTGCCAAACTCTGATGTATCGGTACTGTTCATAAATCGCCTGTTATATAGGAGGTATTCACCTGTTACTAGCTGAAAACTAGAGAGATCTCCACCAATTATGTGATTCCATGATTTGTAATAATGCAATGCCTCCTCAATAATTTCATCTTCATACTCAAGCCTCACCCCACAATTCTTTGTAAGTTGTGTGTTACGAACCTCGTTTGGTATCTGTATCACGGTAATAGTAATCTCGTCATCACTTTCCATCTCATTAGGCCCAAACATCCAATGGCTTAAAAAGTTTACACACTTTCCACCTATCTCAAATCGGTCCACATAATGATCATAAATCCAAGTGTGGCCTTTTGTAATATTACTAACTTTGATCATTGGCAACATAAATAAATTAGTAATCGGATACATCTCCACACAGCAGAAATTCAACCCACGGAGCTTCTTAACAGATGATGGGATGCTAAATGATATTGATGTGCCATCGCTTCTAAATTCAATCCACTCTGGCATTTCCTTCCCCTCATAAAATGTGCTGAATATTCCAAATTCATAATGCATCTGTCAAATCCAACATTAATCATGTCAAATAATACACACATCTATGTATATTCACACAACAAACAAACAAACATACCCAGTAAACTCCCACACGAATAGTAGGGTATGGGGAGGGTGAGATGAGGGCAAACCTTACCTCTATCTGAAGGATAGAGAGGCTGCACCTAAGGAGACCCTCAGTTTGCAATAATATTCACACAAGAAGAGGAAATTAATTAGAGGAAACCTGGGTTTTAGGTGATGTATTTGATCCTGTAAAGTAGCAAGTTCCCAAAGGCCTTTCTTTAATAGACTCCAAATTCTTCCAGCCCAAACTATTTAATACCTTTTCCTCGACATCTACCAGCGGTTGGATTTTAACCATGCCATCAATTTCAAATGACCAAGGCTCTAATGTTTTCCATCCTCCATAAAAGTTGAGCTGGGACATTTGGGGATGATATTTAATTTTCCTCACTTCTAAATGCTTCCTTGAAGGGTCAATTGATAAGCTTCTTAGCGTCGGTGGAGGATGCTCGATTGATATTAAACTGTCGCAGTATCTCATACTAAGTTCCTTAAGCCTAGGAAGACTTCTCACACAATTGGGCATTGAAACAATTGGATTATCATCTAAACATAATTCCTCTAACATGGATAGGTAACTCATGTCCTTGGGAAAGGATTCGTTAGATAAATTATTAGCTGCAAGTGATAAGACTAGTAGTGAGCTTGGTAAGGAAATTGCAAAGAACTTGAATTCACTTGGTGCCGCCTCCATAATGGCATATGAAGAGGTCTGTGAGTTTAAGCTAATGTCACACGTCTCGGATTGAGATTTGTCAGAATTACAGCCTTCTAAAAACAGTGTTTTAACCACCTTCAGCTTGCCTGTTGAAAGCTTTTTAAGCTTGTCATAGTAACTCAGATCAATGTGGACAAGTTCAACACATTGCTCAATTGATTCACACACATCTATCAAACTTGCACAACTTTTAACTATTAACCTTTCAAGTGCAGGGGCTTCACGAAAACCACCAAGGCTATGAAGTCGTTGACAGAAACTCAGATCAAGAATCTTCAATGATCCAAGCACTTTTTTGTCTTTTGAACATGACCCAGTCATCTGCTGAAACGGATACAAGTTAAAACAGGTAATGAATGACATTTACTTGCTCAATAGGACAAAAAGTTGTGTTATGCTGATTTTATTATTATCAATCATTTTATATAGTTAAGTTTTATAGGATAACAAGTTAAGCTCTGATATGGTTTAGGAGAAATGTTGGGCTACAATTGTCTTTATTAAAGTTAATGGGTCAAGCACTTGTTTATATTGATTGGGTGATTTGAAACAAAGTATGCATTTACATTGTTTGGGCTGGTTGTATAACCAAAGCCGAAAACAGTGTCAAAAGAAGTCCAGCCGTAGGGCTGTGTTCATGAGAAGAAAGAGGATCATCTTCATTTTTATAGCTATCGTCTTACCTTTTGCCCACTTTCAAGTTGTTCTGTGTTAGTGTAACACATGCCAAATGACAGAATCTTGCTATACGACAGGTCAAGAGCAACCAGATACTCCATTGACAATTCTGGAGGTATAGACTCTAGAGGGAAGCCATGCAAACACAGCCATCTTAAGTCTTCTGGAAACTTGTCAAAAAGATCCATTTAATTGCACATAATTGAGTTGTAGCAGCATCAGATTATCCATATTACTTAATGACTCTGTTTCTAGCTCCAACGATCCGCGTATCTTCTTTTTGTCAAGCATTTTCATGTCAAGCGCAAGACCGAGAAGATCTCCCTTACCCTAACATAGAAAAGGAATGCAAACAAAATTATTAAAGTTATATCTACATGTATATAGACAATCAAAATACTTTGAACATGCATAGCTATTGTAAAGGTGTATATGTCCTTGGCTCTTTGTTTTGTTTTAATACTTTGAATGACTCCTCGTGACACCATAAACGACTACGCTCCCATGGCTTGTCAGGTGATTCTTGACGTACTATTCTAAGAAGGCATCTATCAATGAGATTCGTAATCCCAGATCTTGTGTTAATATCACATGCATTTAGTATTGTTTCAGTCAAATCTCTATCCATTCCCACAAAGAAACATGCAATATGCTTAAACAAGTCCTTGTCATCTTTTAACGGCAAAGAGTCAAAGCTCACTTTCAATACCTTATTTATATCGGAATGAGGTTCTTTCTTAAGTCCGTTTATGCACCCTTCCCAATATGCTACTTCTCGCATATGTAGAGCCTTACCCAAAAGTTCAAGAGCCAACGGATGTCCTTCACAATACTTCACAAGATTTTCTGAAACCTCTTTGTAACCTTCTTTGGGCTTTTGTCTCTTGAATGCGTGAATGCATAAAAGCATTAGTGATTCATACTTGCTTAAGCCATTAAGTGAGGTTGTTTTATGCTTTGGTTGAACCTGTGGGTTGAATAAAGAACACCTTTCAGTCAAAGATGCATCCTTGGTTGTAATTATGATTTTGCTTCCCGGATGAAAGCTTTTTTTTCCAAGTAAAGCATCCAACTGGCCGAGACTATTGATATCGTCAAGCACTACAAATGCCATTTTGTTGGCAAGTGCATTTTCAATCTTAGAAGTGTACTCGGAGACATCATTAACTTGTAACTGAATATTTTTCGAAAGGTCTCCGTGAAGTCTCTTTTGTAATTCAAGCAATCCGTTATTTTCATTACATTTTCTATTGATATTATCAACAAAGCTGCTTTTTTGGAATTTACCCGAGTGTGTCATGAAAACATATTTGGCCACAGACGTCTTCCCAATCCCACCCATGCCTACAATTGTGAGAATGTCAGCAGTATGACGAGATCCATCTGTCAACCATGAACTAATGGATCTTATCTCGTCGATATACTCCCTCCCGACTAGAAGTGGTCGTTGATTATTTAAAGGTATTACTAATTTACGGTGGATGTTGGTTACAATGTCGTTAATAAACTCCGTCTCCTTCCTGAACTTGATTTCAATGATAAATAATAAAACATATAAGTGAAAAATTGAAAACAAACAGCTTAAGTACTTGTTTTTGTAGCCACTTAGGTAGTGGCCCAATGATCGAGGTCTATGCCTTTTGATGAAAAGACCCGGGTTGTTCAATTTTTCGGCTTATAGTTAGTTTAGAAAAAAAAATATGTTGTCGTTAAAAAGTTACTTATCTTTGTGTCGATTCAAAATACAAGTAGGGCACTTACTCAAATAAAATCTACTTTAGTTGATTTCAGTGATAGAGCATGAATCATAATCTTTTTTAACTCTAATCATCAGGCTACCAATCCAAACGACAAACTTTAATTAAAAGATGGGGATGTAATCTTAACCTGTTCGTTGCATCATATCCTTTCAAATCAGCAACATGTGTGAGTGCCCTCTTCCATGACGCAATTCTTTGACCCCATAAAATTCTTTTCACTTCATCTCCTTCTTTCCTCATTCTCTCTTTATGCTTAGCCATCGCGTCCCCGAAGCTGCTTGTTTGCTTCCTGACGTTGGTGGGCTCGACATGATAGAAGATCGGGATAAGAATTTGGTTAAAGTTGGTGTTTTGCTCAAGGATTAACGCCAGTTCGTCGAGGCACCATGTGGAAGAAGCATAGTTCTCGGACAACACGATGATAGAAGCCCTCGATGATTTAATCGCATTCTCCAATTCTGGTTTCAGTGGTTCTCCGGTTTCAATCTCTTCATCATCCAAAAAAGTCTGGATACGGGCGTCTTTAAGGGCGTTGTAGAGGTGATCGGTGAAACCATTACGAGTGTCGGCACCTCTAAAACTTAGAAACACGTCGTATATGTGGGTATGATCTTGAATTGTTGAGGATACTTGTAGAACATCAGTGCAATCTGATGACATTTTGATGGAGTTGCTGGAAGCTGTGGTGCTTACTTTGTTGTGCAATGTCAACGGTTTTAAAGAAATAAAAAACCGCGTTAAATTAAGTTAACAACTACTTTTGGTGACCTACTCGTGGGTGGACTTCTGATATGGGCCTACCGTTTGCTTGGAATTCTCTAAAAATAAATGTTATCGAATAGTATCTATGCCTCATAATCGCATTACACTCGGACCTTATCATGACGTTCTATGATTATCGTCGTAGGCTGACCACCCCGAGTATTTACCCTGGTGAGGATCGAACCCAAGCCTCCTCCAGAAAACCCAAGCGTTACTAAGAATTTACTAAAACCCTCATAGACAAAAGCTAACTTAAAAAAAATAATAAAAAAAATAAAAAATAAAAAATAAAAATAAAAATAAATTTGGGTTTATATGGAAATCTGCATTTTTATATATAAGCAAATATACATCTATCGTTCTTTATACTAGTTGTGTGCCTGCGCGATGCGACGGAGGATACAAGCCGAGCCCAGTATAGCTCATACTCCCCATGTTTACAAACCAAGTTAAGTTGGGTCGACTAGTTTACAACCGAGTCTATCTCTAGTAGAGTTTTTTCCGAGCAAGATTCAAAGGACATTTAAATATCCTAAATTTTGCACTAAAATATTTATCTTAACCAACTTTAGCCAGAAAGAGCATGAAGGGCATGGTTTTATTTTTTCAAGTAAGAAAAGTTATTTATCTATAATAGTTTGTGTTGGCTAAATCTAATTTTCGAGTCTTGGAATACAAGTTGGTAATCCAGGAAAGAATGAGGGCCAATGTTGACAAGGTGGTCAAATTGGTTTGATACATATCTAGTTTGGTTTATCTATTTGTAATTTGAATTTGTAAAAGATAGGGATAGATTCAAATTAAAGAATCATAGATAGACGATGATAGCTAGATTATAAATACCATTGTATAGGTATTCTTGTGTTTAAGTTTTTGAGTAATATTTTTCTTAAATACAAAGGAGAGTTATTCCGTTGAGTATATAGATCTTTGATACCGATTTTGCTTTGAATTGGTATCAGAGCCAAAAGACGGTTCTTGGTTGAAGCAGTGATCAAGATCCAAGAAGTTCCTGGAAGGTGGTTTCAAGCAGAAGAAGTCCTCTCGTTCAAGATCTTGTGCACAAGATCGTGACAAAGGGCTGGAACACACAGTTGGGAAGTCAAGTACAATCAAAACTTACGTTAGAAGGAAGCAGTCAAGGAAGATGGGAGACGCGGCAACAACGAACTCGAACACGGGGAAAGAAAATACAACATCGTTACACTGTCCGATGTTGTCTTCCACAAATTACACAACATGGGCAATGCGATTGAGGGCCATCTTCAATGTTCATGGGGTTTGGGACACCATCGACCCGGGAACAACGAAAGATGCCAAGAAAAATCACATGGCCATAGCTTTGTTGTATCAATCCATACCTGAAGATGTGATGATGCAGGTAGGGAATCTGGAAACAGCAAAGCTAATGTGGAATGCTATCAAGGTTCGACACATGGGTGCAGATCGGGTAAGAGAAGCACGACTTCAAACCCTGATGTCGGAATTTGAGAACTTGAAGATGAAAGATCCAAGCACAATAGATGAGTTCGCAACGAAGATCGCTACGATTGCCTCCAAGGCAGCCTCGCTCGGTACTACAATCGAAGAAACCAAACTGGTAAAACGCTTTCTAAATGGGTTGCCAAAGCGTTTTATTCACATGGTAGCATCGATTGAACAAGTAGTCGATCTACGAACAATCGGTTTCGATGATGTGGTTGGACGACTTAAGGCCTATGAAGAAAGAATAAAAGATGAAGAAGAACACAATGACAATCAAAGTAAGCTAATGTTTCACAAAACAGATTCTTCAAGCCTTTGGCAAACAAGTAACCCACCAAAAGGAAGGGGCAGGGGTGGATCAAGTTGTCGAGGGCGAGGGAGGGGTCATGATTTGGATCACGGGCGTGAAAACAAGGGTCCAATTCAGAACAAAACAGAAGCTCAACAGAAAGTGAAGAAGGACAGATCCAAGGTACAGTGTTTCAGATGCGATAAGTTCGGGCACTTCGCTTCTACATGCCCGGACCGAAAGCAGAAACATCAACAAGCGAATCTGACTGAGGCAGAAGAGGGTGATCCAGCATGTTTTATACATGAAATAGTGTTTCTCAATGAGGAAAAGGTGATACCAAGACGTTTCGAGTCCGAGACAGTGGAGGAAGGAACATGGTATCTCGACAACGGAGCGTCAAACCACATGACGGGTAGTAAACTCTACTTTTCTGAACTCAATAATACTATATCAGGAAAGGTGAGGTTTGGCGATGATTCTTGTGTTGAAATTAAAGGTAAAGGCTCAATTGTGTTTACGGGAAAGTCGGGGGAACATCGACTTCTAACCGACGTATACTACATACCAAGCCTAAGAAGCAATATTATTAGCCTTGGACAAGCCACTGAGAAGGGATGTGAAGTCCAGATGAAGAATAACTACCTGTTGCTGCATGATAGTAATGGAAAATTGATGATAAAAGTGTTCAGATCGAACAATCGGCTCTATAAAGTACGCCTAACTGTGGGCTCACCGGTGTGCCTACTCTCGAAGCTTGATGACCCAGCATGGCTCTGGCATGCACGGTTGGGGCATGTTAACTTCGAGTCGATTCAGAACTTGAACAAGAAGAATATGGTACGCGGTATCCCATCCATTACTAATGTTACTAGTTTATGTGACTCGTGTCTAGTGGGCAAACAAGCTCGCAAAGCATACCCGGAACAAGCAAAGTTTAGAGCAACACGACCACTTGAACTTGTCCATGGAGACTTATGTGGCCCAATTACACCTGCGACACCGGTCGGGAATAAATACATATTTCTCATTGTGGACGATTATTCCCGATACACGTGGTGTTACTTACTCAGAACTAAAGATCAAGCATCCCAAGTGTTCATAAAGTTTAAGAAGCTTGTAGAGGTCGAGACAGGATTCAAGGTTGGTACTTTTCGAACTGATCGGGGGGGCGAGTTCACATCAAAAGAGTTCAAAGAATGGTGTGAAACTAATGCAATCCGAAGACACTTGACAGCCCCCTACTCTCCACAACAGAATGGTGTTGTGGAAAGACGGAACCGAACCGTAATCGGGACTGTAAGGTGTATGCTGAAACCAATGAAGATACCACAAAGGTTTTGGGGAGAGGCAGCAAAACACGCGGTCTACATACTAAATCGAGTACCAACAAAATCTCTAGTATCAACAACACCCTACGAAGCCTTATTAGGTCGAAAGCCGAATGTTGACCACCTAAGGGTATTCGGGTGTATGGGTGTTAACCTTAAGAAGTTAGATGATCGTAGCAAACCGATGGTACACTTTGGAATAGAACCGGGATCCAAAGCGTATAGAATGTACGACCCAATACTAGAGAAAATTCACATCAGTAGAGAAGTGGTGTTTGATGAAAAACGGAGTTGGAACTGGGGTGGCACCATGGAAGAAAATAAACCAGAGGAGTTCACAGTTGAGTTGCCACACTTGGCAGACTCAAACAATGCACAACATGCAGAAACTTTGGGTGAAAACCTGACGGGGTCGACTGGGCCGGAAGAAAGCGAATCTAGCCCGACAGAGGAGACAACACCCTTCAATGAACAACCTGTTGTCAACCAAAATGAGTCCACGCATTCGACACATAATGAAATTATAACAGTTCCCAGAAGATCCACTCGAACCCATATGGTACCAAGAAAACTCGCTGATTATGTGGTTGAAGATGGTGTCACACGAGACCAAAACGAAACACTGTTGCTGAGTCATGATGACGAGCCAAGCTGCTATACAGAAGCTAAAGATAATAAGAACTGGGAACATGCAATGAAACTTGAGATGGAGTCCATAGAAAAGAACAAGACATGGCAGTTGGTAAAACCACCTAAAGGGGCCAAAATCATTGGGCTCAAGTGGGTGTTCAAGCTAAAAAGAAATGCAGATGGCTCGATTAACAAATACAAAGCCCGACTTGTTGCAAAAGGCTACCTACAACAAGCCGGGATAGACTTTGAAGAAGCCTTTGCCCCGGTGGCACGTATGGAAACTATAAGAGCCCTCATATCAATCGCAGCATGCAAAGGATGGGAGCTTCACCATCTGGATGTGAAGGCTGCCTTCCTGCACGGAGAATTAAAGGAGGAGGTATTTGTTCGACAACCGGAAGGATTTGAAAAGAAGGGGGAGGAAACAAAAGTCTATAAACTCACCAAGGCACTCTATGGGTTAAGGCAAGCGCCAAGAGCCTGGAACACTAAACTCGATGGCATTCTGAAAGACCTAAAGTTTACAAGATGCAGCCGAGAGCAATCAGTGTACAAACAAGTAAACAAAGACTCACTACTTCTAATCGGAGTCTATGTTGATGACATGGTTGTAACCGGTTCAAACCCAACCAAGATACACGAGTTCAAGATAAAGATGGCCAAGAACTTTGAGATGAGCGATCTGGGCTTACTAACCTATTATCTCGGTATCGAAGTATCTCAAACAAAGAATGAAATCACAATAAAGCAAGAAGGGTATGCAAATAAAATACTGAAGGAGTTTGGCATGCTTAATTGCAACCCAACTCAATGTCCAATGGAACCCGGGCTAAAACTAGCTAAATTCGAAAAGGAAGCAAGTATAGATCCCACCAACTTTAGACGACAGATTGGATGTTTGAGGTACCTACTTCATACAAGACCAGATCTTGCATACTCAGTTGGTCTTGTAAGTCGCTACATGCAAGACCCAAAGACACCCCACTTACAAGCTATCAAGCAAATTATGAGATACTTGAGAGGAACGATGGGATACGGTATAAGGTATGAGCGCGGGGGGAACTTACTTTTAATCGGGTACAGTGACAGCTCATATAACGTGGATGAAGATGACGGAAAAAGCACGTCGGGTCATGTGTTTTATATTGGCGAGTCACCGGTCACGTGGTGCTCTCAAAAACAAACAACCGTAGCATTATCATCATGCGAGGCCGAGTACATGGCATCAACAGCAGCAGCGTGCCAAGCGTTATGGCTACGGGACCTACTAAGTGAAATGCTCGAAGAACAACCTCAAAAGGTGACCTTACTGCTTGATAACTCATCTGCGATTGCGTTGGCTAAAAATCCAGTTTATCACGCAAGAAGCAAACATATACAAACAAGATTCCATTTCATTCGAGAATGCGTAAGCCGTGAAGATATACAAGTAGAGTATGTTCGTGGAGATGAACAAAAAGCCGACATTCTCACCAAAGCATTGGCTCGAATAAAGTTTAAAGAAATGCGTGATTTGTTGGGAGTAAAAGATCTCTCTAACAAGACTCAGAAATTAGGGGGGTGATTGTTGGCTAAATCTAATTTTCGAGTCTTGGAATACAA